>RJWJ010003014.1:13538-91916 GCA_004363605.1 Indri indri | reverse complement strand
ATGTAATTTTCAGCTAAAGACCCAACAAAGTTGTAGGAGGAGAGAATGAGGATGGAATTCCTGAGTCAGAATTGGGTGGATGCTTGTCATGTGAAAGATGGATAGCACAGGCCGTCTGTGACTTGATTGGAATAGGAGACCTCAAGTTGTTAACATACATGTCCCAGCTGCTGTGAAATATAAGGTGGGCTTTGAAATTGAAGCATAATTATAGAAATTCAAGTAATTTCGATTAGTTCTCCTGGGTACTAACAAAGTTAGTAAAGGAATCTTAACAGCAATAGATGATTGAAATGTTTGTAAAAATAGTCAATAATAAGTTATGGTATCCTTTAAAATAACTAAAGTAATGGAATTAGAATGTTCCTAACACAAAGAAATGATAAATTCTTGAGGTGATGGATACCCCAATTACTCTAATTTGATTATTACATATTGTATGCCTTTATCAAAACATCACATGTACCCTATAAATATATACAATTATTATGTACCCATGATTAAAAATAGAGAAAAAATAAAGATGCAAAATTTTTAAAATTTTCCAATTTAAATTTTTTAAAATTTTCCCATTCCTGAAGTGTGCATTAGTTTACATCTTTAAGATACAATCATTGAATCTTTGACTGATTCAACTGTATAAAAAAGCACTTGCCAACACATTTTTCTGTACATTATAAAAGAAGAGAGAGACCATATTGTTTAAGGGTAAGCGGGTAGGAAACCCGCAGGGCCCATCTCACCTCTCTCCACAGCCTTGATCATCCCAGGATTGGCCCAGCCCTGTGCCCAGGAATAATCCTATTCCCAATCAAGAAGAATTGAAAGAGCCCTGTATTAATGGGCATTTAGAGAATGAAAGAAAACAGAAACTTGTTGAGTGGCAGCTTCTTGCCAGACAGTGTTAGTAGCTTCTATCTATTCTTTCACTTAGTTCTTCCAAATCTGTGGGGGTAGATGGTGGCATCTCCCCCATTCTACAGATGATGAAGTCAAGCCTAAGATAAATTAAATGATTTTCCCAAAATGTCACAAGTAACAATTGGTAGAGGTGAGGTTCAAACCCCTATCTCTCTAGTTTAAACGTTTTGCTCTTTCCAATAGGCTATAAAGACTCACCCGGTTTTGTGTCACCGTTTAGCAATTAGAGGTGGGATAGCTTGGAGGTTGAGCACATAGACTTTTGAACCAGAAATCCTGGGTGGAAATGCCTGTTCCACTGCTGATTAGATGTGCGGCTCTGCAATGCTATTCAACCTTACTGTGACTCAGTTTCCTCCCCTGTAAGGAAACTCACAGGAATAATGTCATTATCAGACTCATAACTTGTAAGGATTGTTAGACTTAAGATGTATGAAGTTCCTGGGACTATTTTTTTTGTACGTATAGTAAGCGCCAAAAAGTGTTAGCCATCTTTATTATTATTATTATTTGTGGCGCTTTTTGTAGTCACTTTGTGCTCTGTTTTCAACAGCTGGGTTTTGCCTTACCCCCCTGCCTTCCTCATCTCCCAAGTTTCTCCCTGACAGCTCTATAAGACAGCAATTCTGATCTCCAGCTCAGACCCTGGGTCCCCTGCCAGAAACCAGGCCTTCTTGAGGTCAGCTGCATGCCTGGCTGCCTGGGGTGCCACAGGCTGCCTGCTGTCAGGCTCTGTCTTGCTGTGCTCTGCCAGCCTGTGGGGTGCCACCTGTGAGCTTTTGCAGGACCTTCAACAGTGACAGCTTGCTTGGCTGTGCCACCTACCACTTGTCACCCTTCTCTCAGTACACCGTGCTCTGCTTGCAAACTGGCAAACTGTCCTCTTGTCTCTACCAGTGGCGCCCGCCCCTCCCCTTGAAGCAGATTCTGTTTTCAGATTCTGGCATGACAAAATTGGAAAATGCACCCAGCCTGACCTGCCCATTATCCACTGAGCTAAAGCTGGCATTCAGAGGGACACTAAAGACAAAGCTTCTAAAGGTAGAGAATGTGGATCCCCTCCAATCTTCAGAGCACCCTAAAAATCTTCCTGGAAAGGCAATATAAGGTGGGAATAATAAATGCACTTCATTTTAAAAACTGGACAAACTGTACAATATTCACTTCATGTCATTAAGTGAGGTTATCTCCAAACATGGTATGATTCATACAAAGAAATTGCATCCCAATGTTTCTTGAGACTGACTTCTGCATTCTCACCCTTTTCAGCTTCTTTCCTTTCTTTCAAAACACCTTCACTGGCACTTTGACTCATCTCACCAAAATAGAAGGATTTGCAATGTGACCCCTGATTTGGAATCAACTACAGATCATTCCTAGCTTTTGCTACCTTATGTTAATAAGTGCTTAACACCGCCTCAGAAGTTCAAATCCTTCCAGATTACCTCTAATGCTACAGGAATCTTCCTCAAGGAAACAGCGAAGTATTTTCAGTAGCACAGGGCTCAATAGAAAAAATATCCTGAGACTTCAAAGGACAGATTTCCCAACCTTCTCTAGGGCTCTAGAAATGGAACAATGAATTCTTTGGCTGCTCCATACAACCAAAGTTTCCAGTACTTGTACTGAAATTTCTAACTATTTGCATTTTCACTTTGCTTTTTGAAGAGGAATACTTTATACCTATACTACACTTTTTACCCAAAGTTCTCAAAAATATTTATACAAACATTTCACAACCTGGAAGCTGGTATTCAAATTTCAGAGAGAATGAAATTGAAGCAAAATCTTCCTGTGACTTTCTGAAAATACGTCAGCACACAAGATGCACAGAGTTGATATCTGATTAGAAGGCATTGGTGCTAGATAAACCATAGTTTACTCTCTATACTAAAATGATGTCATAGCTTCTAGCAGGACTTGATAAATATACAGGATGAAAAGCCAAGTACTTGCTGAGCATCTCCTAACCATACAACATCTACCCTGGAAAATACTGTAAGGAGAAAAAAAAGAGTATGACATAAATCTTTTTGAACACTTACAATCTTGTTTAGAGAACAAGACTGACACTAGAAACAATTATAGAACACTACAGTCTATAATTAAGTCTTAATAAATTGTGTGGTACAGCTAATAAGTTCCAAAGTAATTAAGAAAAATGAGAAAGGTTGTTGTAGGCAAGAGACATGAAAAATGAAGTGTGTAGTTTGCAAGTTGACCTTAGGAAAAGAAAGGGAACGGCATTTATGCCCAAAAGGAACAGCACAGAGGGAAATAGACAGGAAGGCACCGAAACAGGGCAGAGACTAGTAAGCAGGTGAAAAGAAAACGTTTGAGTAAAAGCCTGAAGGAGGTATAGGAGTGATCCCTGAAAGTGTCTGAAAGCACCCTGGTGTGTCTGAAGCACAGCTGAGGCCAAGTGAGCCGGGGAGAGAAGAGTAGAGTTCAGAGAGGTCACAGGGTGCGTAGCAGGTTGAACTGTGCAGTTAGGGTGTTGTAAGGTATAGCTACAGTAAATCTCTAGAAAGAGCAGAAGGGAATAGCAGGGCAATGGCTGGCTCTTAGAGGGCACAGGTGTCATGGAAGAGGCTGAAAATGGCACCAAGCTCCAACCTGGCAACAACTAGGTATGGTTCCTCCTGTGCTGCCAGATTTTGAATGGCTTCCTCTGGCACCTAGCATCAGAATCCCCTCTCCCATTGTATTCTTACATGCAGCAATAATGAGAAGTATAATAAAGTAAAAATACAGTCATTGTAGCATTAAATATCATTAATACATCAAAGTGCAGGCTACAGACAAGCAGTGGTCCCAAGCTATCCTTTGAGAACCACTGTCCTAGACCTTACAGGACACTGTCCAGCATGCAGAAGTTGCCAACAGGGCAAGAGGTGCCAGAAGGGGCAGGAGGTGACAGCAAGGACAGATGGTATCTGCAGGGAACCTTCCTCACTTGGGTTGGGCAGCCAATGATGAGCATGAAAATGTGAAGGAAAAAGCAACTCAGAGCTCATAAATTAAAACCAGATTTCTGAGCTCCTCACCTTTCTATCCACTGATTTAAAGCCAGGCTGCCTGGACTCTTATTTTCACTGACCTGGAAGAAAAATCTGTGCTGGAAACCTCCATCTCGAGCCAGATAACACTGCCAGTGAACCCTAAGAAAGCCTGCTTCCCCCAAGGAAAGTATTTTTCTAAGTGTTAGTGACCTGGTCACCTGGTTTGCTCCCTGTTCAGTTCTAGAACCCTTATGCTTTAAGTAATTAATCAGGAAATTCCTAATGATACATAGCTTTCCAGTTCCCAGAGACAATCAAAGATAATTATGCTGTTGAAACATTAAAAACATTCCTATGTCATTGTTTTTCTCTGGATAACGATGGGGATTTTGGAAAAGCTTCTTGTTGACAATTTTGGCATTCATCTTAAAAACCAAAACAAAAACACTAGAATTTTGGCAACATTTCAACCCAGGGGTTGTATGGCACTAAATAAAATAGAAGAGGAACCAGGAAATGATAATGTCACAGGATGGTGATATGTCACCATTACCTTATGGCAATTTTTCCAACATCATTCTAGTATGGGATTTTTTTTTTTCCTAGTTTGGACATAGTATTCATCTCCTCAGATATGTTTACAGGTTACTACATTTATAATGGCGGATGGTACAGAGAGCTGGAGGGAGGGGAAGAGAGAGATCACAAAGGCAAGTATGAACTGGTTGTGTTTTTTAATTATCTTGAACTTAATGAAGTGTTTACTTTAAGTTGGGAAATACTCTGCAATAATTATCTTAAGTTGAGAATTTAATAAAAGCTACCATCAGAAACCTTGCTAAGTAAGCAAATTACTTATTTGTAAGTAATTACCTTTCTAATTCTGCATCTATAAAGTAAAATACACTGAAGACAAAAGAAAATGCACTGCAGCTCAATGTCTTATTTCCCTCGATGTGAATTGCAAACACAAACATTAAGGCCTATATTAACTTAGAATCCGCAAATGTCAAAGTAGCTTCTAAATTGGGGGAAAAAATAGTACTGCCAGCGTCCTGAACTACCTAACAAATGTACAAAATCAATACTAATTCAAAATGAAAACAGTGAGTTTTAGCAAAATTGCTAATTGTGACAAACATTAGCAATTTTCAGGGTTTTTAAACATCTGAAAATGCTAGCGAAGAGAAACTAGGAATTGAAAAAATTATATGTAAACCCTCAAGCTTTGATTAACCTCTAAAAAGAGATGTCTCTTTTGTTAAAAAACAAAAATGCTTAAACCTCATTTTAAAAAAAAGAAAAACACAGCCTCATAAAATTATAAAATTAATCTTTTGAAACAGCAAAGTAACAAAATACATAACAAATGCATTAGATTCTTAAAACAGCAAAAATAAAACTGGATTCCATCAGGAAGTGAATTATTCCAGACCAACTCTTCTGATGATTCAGCAAAAGATAGTAAAGGTTTTCCCAAAAACTAAATAAAAATATCTCTGAGGTTAAAAGAGACACCGCCCCCCTCAAAAAAAATATATATATATAACCTGGAAGCTCTCTGATGCTCAAGAAATCAAGTTGACTATTTAAAAACCTTTTTCAAAACCTGTTTGTGCAAATACTTGATTGCACAGTATCATTTTTATAGGGTTTCCTTTGTTTTTTCTTGTTTTTCTTTCTTTTACAGAAAAACTAGAAGATTACCACGCAGGTGCCTCTTGGGGGTTAGAATGTCAGAGGGATGAAACGGCGGCCTCGGAGAGCAAGAACAGTTTCACTTCAGTGCTTCTGTTTCTAACCGCTGCACATCTATCACAGTGGACAATGCTCGCCACAGCTGGGAGGCCAGGCGACTGCACATGGTGCAAGCACAGAAGTGGTGCGGCCCACAGGGCATGGGGGTCTGCCCATTGCTGGGTTTTACTATGGTGGGGCCATTGTTAGGGTCCAACGTAAACCCAGTCTGCCTTTCCATTACCTACCTCAAATACATAGAAAGGAGAAGGCTACTTTGACAATCTTTCTCTTCTGTTATCCTCTGTTATACGCTTTCTATTCTATGCACTTATATAACATAGAATCTCACTCTGCTGAAGTGACAGGGGTGCCCTCCCAGCATGGAGATGCTCACACAGACCAAGAAGAGAACCATCATTCCGGAAATACTGCACCTAATGCATTTCTCTGCACACAGGGTCACTCAGCAATAGCTCATAGATGCCATTTCTCTACTGTGGAGGTAGAAGCAGTTTGTGTGGACTCTGACCAGTGCCCAGGAGGCAGGAAGAAGACAAGTCAGGCAACCTCAGTTCTGGAGATAGGGGAACTAATGTACAGAACCACCCTTCTTCACAAGGGACTGAAGACGGGTCCAGAGCCCATTTCCTCCAGTACAGGTCTCTAAGCTTTCAAAGATCTCTAAGTCTCTGAGATTTCAAAGGAAATCTACCTCCTTTAGAAATCTTGAAAAACAAATATATATATCCATATATGTGAAACATCATTTTCTCATTCCATATTTCCAGATTTGTGGACTATGCATCATATACATACTAAAAGGTGAAAAACAGAATAGAATTAGAAAAAAAAATTTAAAAACATATTTATTGTATAACTGTATGTACATCCCTACCCCTGCCCTCATTTGCATGATCATTTATACTAGGTTTTAGATTAGCTACTTGGGTGGTAGTAACATCACCCACCTGGATGGTATAGTATTTACTAGCACTCTATGCACTAAATGAAAATGCCTTGAAACACTTCCTGAGCATTTCTTTATTTAATAGCACCTGAAATTGTGCATAGGCTACTTTCAGAGTTCATGATTACCTTAATTTCAAGGCTTGAAATTTGTTTATGTTTTGGGGGCTTCAGAGTGATTGAAAGAGGTTCATAAATCTATGAGCTCCCCAAGCATTACTTGCAGAAGGAAGGTATCATTATATATATAATTTTTAAATGTATATAAAAGCTGTTACATGAATAAAAATATTCATTTTAAGTGTCACTAAATTCATAATGGTGCTTTGTCATTATAGATATATATATATATACACACACACACACACACACACACATACACACATACTTTTTTTCAAGTTACACATTCTAAATATGTAATTACTCTCATGTGGAACTGCAAGAGACTGGTAAATTGCCTGGCTGGCACCTCTTCTCTCTTTTCTGGACACAAAAATCCTAACTTCCTATGATTCCCCCCATGGGAAATCCTGTACATGTTTTGGCTTAATATGTTCCCTCCCACCAGCAGGGATGGGCATGGGACCCAGGTCTAGCCAATCAGAGCACCCTATACCTACTGCCTGCAAGTGACTGGTGCAGTGAAAGATACATGACCCAACACAAACCAATCAATCTTTTCTCTAAGATCTGATGTGGGAATCCTGGAAGAGAGAAAGCGTCTCTTTTGGGAGCATAACCTGTAAACAAGATGTAGGCCTGGTTTCCAGAGGCCATTTTTTCCTAGCTTCATGCAATTAGCCTGCCTGACAACGATGCCAATGCAGAGGGCAGGCAAGCAAAGCAAAAGAGGCAGAGAGAGAGAAAGGCTTAGCCAGATTACCCCAATTAAGCAACTGATGTTATGTGGGTCAACAAATTAATTTTTTGACATTACTTTAAGTTGGTGTTCTATAATAGAAGTCTGGCCTAATACTAGGGGTAAACACAATTTTTGTTGCTGAAAAGATCTCATACTACAAAAAGTGATGACCACTGCCCTACAGCATTTTCACAGCGTTATCTGCTTCCTTCTGCCTAAACTGTTCTCCTTCCTTGGTTGCCATAATGCCGCACTCTCCTAGTTCTTCCCCTGACCTTGTGACCATTCCCTCCTGGTCTCCCCAGCTATCCCTTTCATCCACATGTTCCTGTTCTCAGCTGCTTCTCTTCTCTACATATTTCCTTGTCCAATCTCGTTCATCTTATCTCTAGTAGACGTGATGAGCTGATCCTCAACAGGGATTCCTCCCTCCTTCAGAGAGCCCACCTGTACTGCAGAGGCTGGAGAGGTGAAAACTACAATTCTCAGTCTACCTTGCAATGAGGGTTCTGAATACATAATAGGCTCCACCAATCTGATGCCCACTGAGATATTTGGCAAACAGAAGGGAAACAGGAGCTATTTTCCTACTGCTTTGGTCATTACTGTTAGCAAACAGGGGTGTGGAAATGGGTTTGAGGCAGCAGTGTCCTTGTGTGGAGTCACCGATACCATGGTATCTGCAGGGTTGTAGCAGCCGTGTCGGTGGAAGCCTCTTGTTCCCAGGATTTCAGTCACACTGTACATTCTTGAACTCCAAATGTTCACTGGTAGTCTTTTGGGCCCCTCCTCTTGAGATCAGTTGAACAGTCTTGTTCTGGGGTTCATTTCTGGAAGCCTACCTCTCCAGTGCTCCCAATCCTTTTGTAGTTCTTCTGTAAAAGCTGGAAGTAGTGTTTGCAACCCAGTTTCTTCATGATTTTCTCCTCCCTCTCACTGACAACAGGATAAAACAAAAACCTATTTTTAAAATCCAGTATGGAGCCACTATCTCCCAGGCTAGCTTTGACTCCTGCCAGTTTCCTCTACACCTTCACACAATGACGAGCCAGTCCTCCTTAATGTCTTTGTCATTGGCACGTTCCTCTCTTTTCCTAGACCACCTTCTTCCTCTTGATTGCCTTGTAAATGTCTATGCAGCCTTCTCAGACTCCTCCAGAGATATTAGGTGTCTGTAGGCACCACAAGACTTTATACTGAACACTTTTAGAATATACATCTTCATGTATTATAATTTATTATAATTTTTGTTTTAATGTTTATCTTTCCACTGTAATTGAATTCATTGAGGTCATGGGAAATGAATTTTTCTTGGTTTCCCCTGAGCCTATCATAGTGGATGATACTGAAATGAACAGACTGAGGATTAAACCCTCCTTCAATTTAGGAAATGTTGTAGAGATTTAACTTCCCTTCAGCTCCATTTCCTGGGACAAATGATAACATCAGAAATGTTTCTGCTTTGAGAGAACAGTACATACACATGAAAACTTTATTAGTATCACTTCTTACATAGCTTCAAGAAAGCTCTCTGCCACCACATACCACTCTAAGTTATCTAAAGCTAGGGAAACTTTCACTGTGCCCTCAAATCCACACGACCTGAATTCTTCCCCATAACCCAGTCTGCCTTTCCATTACCTTCCTCAGATACATGGGAAGGAGAAGGCTACTTTGACAACCTTTCTCTTTTGTTATCCTCTGTTATATGCTTTCTATTTTATGTACTTATATAACGTATAAATCCTTTTCTAAACCTGATTAAATAAATGATGGTGTCCCATATTTGTTATCTGGGAGTAAAGTGTTATATACAGGCAACTGCTAATAAAATTAATAAAAGTGAATTTAGTACAACTATGAGAGACCAATTTAAAAATATTATTCATTTTAGTACTTGAAGAAGAATTAGACTTACTTGTTAGGGAGAAAATGCAAACTGAAAAGTATGAAATAGTGATACATATGGCTAAGTATTTTAACCATGGTACATGGTCCTTGAGAAACTGAAGAGAAGACAGCAGGTCTTATTGATCCTTAATGTTTACTTAGCAGGGAAGAAACACCGTATTCCAAATAAGAGTTGGACCTAAAAGAAGACATTTAAACCTCAAAGTCTTCCAGGAAGAAAGAAAGCTTCTAAAGTGAAATCTCTGTGCCCCAGATGTCTTCAGGGCCAGTCAATACTTATACTTCCATCATCTAAAATACACAAAGGAAACAAAATGCATCACCTGATGCAGCTATTATTGTAGAACCTGTATCTTTTTCCCCATGCCACTCTCAGCATGATCTCTTGTATGTCAATGATCCAACGTTGCTACAAACAAAATTCTTGCTCCTAGATTTTAATTTCTGAGATAAGCTAACTGCAATTCCTTGATTATGATTGATGGAAAGAGGCAGTGTGATTCAATCTTTTGTAGCAATTTCTATGACTCATCTGGTGACCAAGTCTGGAACTGGCAGAATTTAACATTAGCCCTTTTAATCTCAGTTGGAAATGCTGCTTAGAGACATCTGATTCCTGGTATACATGCACAAGAAGAACACTGCAAGAAAAGAAAAACAAACAAGCAAACCAGACAATCCGATTAGGCTGAACAGATAAGGAACTTGAGAGCAGAGGTTAAGGTTACTTGCAATGGGGTAGAAAACTGTCCCTGTGAGTTAAAAAACAAACAAACAAACAAAAACCTATTACTTATGAGGATGTTTTCTTTCCTTCTACAAGTTGCAGGGCCTCCAAGAAATTAATCTGATTTACGGATCTTCACCCCCACCCTCAAGCAAATCATAATTGCAAAAGTTAATTGAAGAGCAATTATTTTTATTTTTATAATAAGGGCTCTTTATTTTCTAAGTAAAGCACAGTTCCTTTAAATTGTTAAGTTTCCTCAGTGAGCTAAAACATGATGAAAAACAGGACAGGAAAAGAGTCTTATTTATGCCCAAATTTTTAGGAATGTATCTTTTATCTAGTTCTTAAAGTGTGATCCACGGACAAGCAACAGCAGCACCACTAGGAACTTGTTAGAAATGCAAATTTAGGGGCCCCATCCCAGATCTATGGAATCATAAACTCTGGGAGGTTGGACCCAGCAATCTGTATCTTAACCAGCCCTCGGGTAATTCTTATAGATATTAAAGTTTGAAAATCACAGATCCCAAGATAAATGTTTTACAGACGGAAGTAAAAATTGAAGAGAGAATGAGTTCCTGAAGAAGTGCTTATTGCTACAGAGTTAATACTCCAAGCAGCAATGATTCAAAAGCAACCATGTTGTTTATCTGTCACATTTATCAATTATCTAAATGCCATTCTTATAGCCATAAGAATGCTACACGCATGCTGGAAAAACTTAGAAAAGGAAAGGGGCTTCCCATTGAATTACTAAAACAATATATTTTGGGGATAATGACTTAAGAGAGTCAGGGCCCCAAATTTTACCATCAGGAGCATCTCCCTGGAACCAGTAGGAGAGAATCAGATAGAGCAGTATTCTGATGTACATAAAGAAGAGATCTACCTTAAAAACCCAAGAAAATCACTTTCACATAAGGATCTGGAACTGCATCTCCTATTTTACTTTTGTTTAGACCTGTCATGGTCCTCTCTAGGGCTCCAGTTCTGAGAGCAGGAGACAAAAAGTTGATGAGATTCCCATTACGGTTCATATTCAACATGTAATCATTGTGTCTCTACCCTGTACCAGGTACTTTCAAATAATTCTCTGATAAACTTTCAACAACCAACTCATGTAAGTTAAGCATATTTATTTCTTTCGTGGTGGACATCTATTATTTGTGCCTGTCCTGCATCCTATTTTTCCCTTCTCTGGGTAATATAGCATACCTACTTCTTTGGGTGAATTGTTTTAATTTCTGTCAATTTCAGATATTAACGCAGTAACAGCTACCTATCTCCCAACCCCAGCCCATGGCGGGCAGCTGTGCATCTGTTTCTGGAGCAGCATGGACACAGTTTGCAGGAGCCAGAGTGTGGCAAAAATAACCTGGTCCTCCAAATATTGGGAATTTGTACTCTAATTCCTGATTGCTGTTTCTGATCACAGAGGTGAGGACAAAGAGGTAGGTGGCCATTGTTTTTGTACCTCATCCCATTGTTGAAGTCCCTCCCCCTCCAGCTGAAGTTAAGGCTAGGAAATTTAAAGAACCAGAATCTTCTTTGTAAGCCCCCTTCATTTTTCTCTTTTCTCCTTTTGGGAGCCAGACATTAAAGACTAGAACATTCCAAAGCAACTGCATGTATGAGGAAAATTGAAAAGTGACCATACATGTCCAGAAAGAGGCACAGGCTCAGAAAATACTTGAAAAGACTTTAAGTTTATACCTCAGATTTATCCTTGGCACAGAGACAGTCTACAACAATAATAATAAAAATAAAAAAATAGATAAAAACAGAAAACTCCAGGGAAGGGAAAGAATCTGATATCTACACTTACCACATTATTAAATTCAAATGTTCAGTTTTCAAGATAAAAACCACAAGGCTTACAAAGAAACAGGAAAGTATGGCCCATTTGAAGGAAAAAAATAAATCAACAAACTGTTCCTGGGAAGACCTGATGGCAAATCTACTAAACAAAGACTTTAAAACAACGGTCTTAAAGATCCTCACAAAACTAAAGGAAGATGTGAAAAAAGTCAAGAAAATGATGCATGAACAAAATGGAAATATCTGTAAAGAGATAGAAAACCTAAAAATCAACCAAAAAATAAATTCTAGGGCTGAAAAGAACAATAACTGAAATGAAAAATTTACCAGAGGGATCTAAAGGCAGATTTGAGCAGGCAGAAGAAAAAATCAGAAAACTTGAAAATAGGACAATGGAAGTTATCAAGTCTGAAAAACAGAAAGAAAAATGATTAAAGAAAAGTGAACAAAGCCTGTGTGACAACACTAAGCATACCAACATACACACTGCAGGAGTCCCAGAAAAAGAGAGATAAAGGGGCAGAGAGAATATTAGACAAAATAATGGCTGAGAATGTCCCAAATTTGATGAAAGTCATGGATATAAACATCCACAAAGCTCAACGAAGTTCAAGTAAGATGAACACAAAGAGACCCACACCCAGACACATTGTAGTCAAACTTTCAAAAGTCAAAAAGAGAATATTGAAAGCATCAAGAGAGAAGCAACTCATTACATACAAGAAATTCCTCAATAAGATTATTGGCAGATTTCTCATCAGAAACTTTAGAGGTCAGAAGGCCAAAGGCCAATATATTCAAAGTGATAAAAGAAAAAAAAAAACCTGTCATCCAAGAATCCTACATTCAGAAAAACTATCCTTCAAAAGTAAGGGAGAAATTAAGACATCCCCAGATAAACAAAAGGAGAGGGAATTCATGAGCACTAGACCTGCCTTGTGGAAGTACATAACGGAGTCCTAGAGGCTGTTATGAAAGGACATAAGACAATAACTCAAAGTCATATGAAGAAATAAAGATATCAATAAAGGCAAATGCATGGGCAATTATAAATGTTAATATTGTTGTAGCAATAGTTTGTAGTCTCTTAAATCATATAGCCTGCATGATTTAAGAGATTACATTAAAAAAACACAATTAGTCTAAACACTAGTATTACTGTAATTTTGGTTTGTAACTCCACATTTTGTTTCTCTATAATTTAAGAGATCAATACATTTAAAATTATCAGTTTATGTTTTGGGGCACACAATGTATAAAGATGTGATTTTGTGACATCAACCAGTGAAAGGGGTAGGAACAGAGCCACAATGGAGCAGAGTTTTTATATGTTGTTGAAGCTAAGTTGTTATAAATTTAAATTAAAGCATTATAATTAGGATGTGAAATGTAGTACCCATGGTAACCAAAAAGAAAATAGCTATAGAATATACATAAAAGAAAATGGGAAAGGAATTTAAATGTTTCACTACAAACACACACACACACACACACACACACACACACACACAAAGGAAGACAGCAATGCAGGACATAAAGGACAAAAGGTATAACATATATAGAAAACAAATAGCATAATGACAGAAGTAAATTTTTCCTTATCAATAATTATTTTAAATATAAGTGGATTAAACTGTCCAATCAAAGATAGATTGGTAGAATAGATTTTAGAAAAACAGGATCCAGATATATGCTGTCTACAAGAGACTTACTTTAGATCAGATGGATAGGCTGAAAATTAAAGGATGGAAAAAAATATTCCATACAGATAGTAACCAAAGGAGAGTGAGGTGGCTATACTAATATCAGAAAAAATAGACTTTAAATCAAAAAAGGTTACAAGAGACAAAGAAAGCTATTACATGTTAATAAAAGTTTCAATATGGCAAGAAGATATAACAATTTAAAACATTTATGCACCTAATAACAGACCACAAAAATATGAAGGAAAAACCAACAGAATTGAAGGGAGAAATATAGCTGGACACTTCAATACCCAACTCTCAAGAATAGGTAGAACAACCAGACAGAAGATAAACAAGGAAGTGGAGGACTTAATACAATAAACCAATTAGATCCAACAGATATACATATAGAATACTCTATCCAACAACAATAGCACACATATTCTTCTGATGGCACATGGGACACTTTTCAGAATAGACAAACATGGTAGGCCACAAATTAAGCTACAGTGTGGTATATACATTCAATGGAATATTATTCAACCTTAAAAAGGGAGGAAATTCTGACATATTCTACAACACTGTTGAAGACATTATACTAAGTGAAATAAGTCAGTCACAGAAGACTAATATTGTACATTCCACTTATATTATGTACTTGGAATAGTCAAAATCCTGGAGGCAGAAAGTAGACTGGGGGTTGCCAGACCCTGGGGGCAGGGAGGAATGGGGATTTATTGTTTACTGGATATAGAGTATCAGTTTTATAAAATAAAAAGAGTTGTGGAGGAGATGGGTGATGATGGCTTCACAATATTATGAATGTATTTAATAACACTGAACTGTACACTTAAAAATGGTCCAGAGGGTAAACTTCATGTATGGGAATGTTACCAAAATAATAATAAAAAAAAAAAACTGGGGAATAACCGAAGCCTAGCATCTGTCAAATTGAATGCATTATGTGTTGCTGGATTTTCAAATCACATATCAAAACAAAACACAAAAAGCATGAACCATAGAAGAACATAATGGTAAATTGGACTTCATTAAAATTAAGAACTTCCGTTCATCAAAAGAAATCATTACTAAATAAAAAGTAAGCCACAGACTAGAAGATAATTTTTAATTTTACATAAATTTTTTCACATATTTACTAGACTACATAAAGAATAAATCAATAACATAGACAATAAACGAAGAGAAAATGGCTAAAAGATTTGAATACTATTTCATATGACAGGTTTCCCAAAAGGCCAATAAGTACATAAAAAGGTATGAAACATCATTATTCATCAGGGACATAAAAATTAAAATGACTATGAGATAGTACCACGCATTCACCAGACTGACTAAAATGAAAAATACTGACCATCATATCCTGGCACTAATGCAGAGGGACTAGGGCTCTCATAGATCACTGGTAGGAATGAAGGGAAGTGCTGCCACTTTGGAAAACCCTTTATCGGCATTTACTAAAGCTAAATTATGTCCACCTTGTAACCCATCAATCCTAATTCCAGCTACCTCTGCTAAAAAATGAATGAATAGATGTGTTCATCAAAAATCACAGTAGACATTTATAATAAGTGAAAAATGAAAATAAAACGAACATCCATCAAGAGTAGAATGATATATCTATACAGTGAAATATTAAAGCACAGTAAAAAAGAAAAACACTATTATTTATCATAGACAAGAATATAGAGGAATCTGACAAATACAATATTGAGTAAAAGAAGCCAGAAATGTAAAGCTCTATGATCCCACTTCTATGAAGTACAAGAACAGGCAAAATCAAGCTATGGTGATAGAATGGTGGCAAGCTCTCAATGGAGAGAAATTAACTGGAAGGAATAAGAGGAATTTTTTTTTATCTTGCTTTATATCTTGGCTCAAGTGGTAATTACACCAGTGTATACATATATAAAAAATTCATTAAGTAGCACATTTAAGATTTATGTACTTTCCTGTCTGTGTATTATACCTCATTTAAGAAAAAAATAAGAATTAAGAAAATAACATAAACATGTCCTAATTCTCTATGTTTTATCTCTTTAAAGATTATCCCTGAGGACTCAAAATCCTAAGAGCCCAGAAAGGAATGAAATTGAGATCATTTCAAATGGAGTTGTCTGTGTGATACAACCATGAAGTTCACATTTCTCCTTAGATAATTTGGACAACACAAGAGTCTAAAAAATACTTAAGTTTTATTTACTATTTCAGCATTGTGTTTGGGGACAGATATGACAAACTGATGAGCAGGAGTGATTTACGCATTGTTAAATCACCTTTCTTGATCCACAAAATCACACCAAGCTGAATTACATACTCCTTGAATATTAGAGAAAATAAAACATCTCATTCAGCCTCACAAAACCTCTCTATGAACTATCTACACTGGTGAATTTTATCATGAGAAGTACTGCATTATTAAATTACTATTTAATTTTATAAACATATCCACCTCTTCCAAAAGCACCCTCAAATAATTATATTTTCAAATTACCTTAGAAAAACCCATAAATGACAGAGCATTAATAAAATAGCATATACAGCAGCCTTATTATTTCTAGCTAATCATTAAAGTACAATAAACATGACAAAAAGCATGTCTAGGCAAATATACACACTCACAAATATTATCCAATCTCTTTCCAAAGCTCCTGCATGCTGACCTTATCAACCCAATTAGATGGTTTTCCATTTCCAAAGCAGAGTTAAAAGCAGTAAACATATCATTAAGAAGAATGGGCAAAGGTTAGCTTCCTGGAGAATTGTTCTTACAATAAATATATGATTTTTGTCAATTTGTTTTGAGAAGTGACAATTGCTACTAGAATAATCTGTTTCATGCTTCTTTCACTGATGTGATCTTGTAGCTATTGTTGAACATAACATTTTAGAACTTAAAGAGACCTTAGAAATAATTTAGTTCATCTTCCTCATTCAAGAAGTAAGAAAATTGAGGGCCAGAGAACTTTCATTATTTGCCCCAAGTCAGATATTTGGGGTACACCTAAGTTTTCTTAAAAATGTAATTTACAATCAATCTGTGAGCTATAAAGTCTAATGGAAAAAATACATAATTTCACAAAGGGAATTTTAGTTTACAAATTGTGAGGACGCTATCATTTCTAGTCCATCTCCATTGAAACAGTGGCATGGCCTTGAGTTTACATTCTGAAATGCAGACCAGTGATTCTAAACCTCAAAAATTATGGGGCTCTACACTAAAGCAGGGGTCCTGGAAATGGCAAGAAAAGGACATTCTTAAAATACGAGGACTAGAGGAGGATGACTCCTGAGATCCCTGGCTGACAGGATATTGTGATAGTCCTCAGTCTTCCTTCCTACCTACATTTATTCATTTTTTTTGTATCATTCTCAGGAAGGATTGGAATTACCTTCCTAAAGTACAAGTTTTGCCCTCCAATGTAATACTCCTTGCCTATCTCAGTTGGGTTCCCTAGAAACAGACATTGACACAAAGAGTCACATGGAGGTAATTTGTAACAAAGAGTCCCCAGAGTAAAATGAGGCACGGGAAATAGAAGTGGGGAAGAAAGGAGGCCAGGCAAGAGTGCAAGGGCAAAGCACATCCACAGACGGTGACTTTAGCTCACTGCTGTAGGCACTCTGGAGACCGTGTAAGTCAGCGCTACCTAAAGTGTGGTTTGCAGATCTCTGTGGTCCGTGAACTGTGTGTTTCTGGTCCATGATGAGATAAGGTGCTTGCAGCTGAGTCACTTAGGCCCACTATTTATCTCAGCTGATCTTTCTTACACAGAACTATTTTTTTGTGAAGGAAGCAGTGAGTAGATTTACCTTTAGAACAGCTCATCTTGTCTTGGATAATAAGGAAAAGTTTGTATATTGGCTACTTTGAGTAGTACTAGTATAGATCACATTTCAGAATTGTCCTGATTAGGGGAGAGGAAGCTGGATGATTTAGGTCCCATCATCATCAATCAGTGCTGAAGGCTGTGCCCTGAGAATGTGGAGCAAAAATTCCCAGATCTCCAGGGTTGGGGGGTTGGGGTGGGAGCGAGTGCTTGTGCAGCCTTTCCACAAGGAGATACAGGTGTTGTTGGTTGGGAGTATTATTAATACGCGAGTGCATGAAAAAGGTAAAGGACTCCAAGGTGATAAGGGAGGAACACAAACCTAACATCATTTGCTAAATTGCCTTTGTCCCAGAGCATTCCGCCTTGCTACATAGGGTCTTCAACTTTTCAGTTTCATCTCTAATTACATCCTACCCCATTCCACTCACTCTACACCAGTGGTTTTCAATTTTGCTTACACACTGGAATCACCTAGAGAGTTTTAAAAATTACTGATGCCTGAGTTCTACACCCTCCTATTCTGATTTTATTGGTCTAGTAAGGCCTACACATTGGAGACTTTTAAATTCTCCCTCAGGTGGTTCTGCTGTGCAGCCAAGATCGAGAACTACTGCTCTAAGCTTTTATGTTAAATTACTTGCAATTCTATGAGTTTGACATTGCACGGCTTTGTTTGCCATGCCATGAACGCTGCAGAAATCACCTTCCCCATCTTTGCCTTTGCAAATACAATTGACATTTGAAATGCTATTTACTTTCTTTCAGGCTCAATTCAACCACTTTTATCAATTACAATAGTCAATAAACACACGAACAAAGTTTTCACTATGCTTAGCACCTAACCGAAGTATAGTGAAATAAGTCCTTTTGTACACTACTGATAAATGTATACAATAATTTAAACCCTATAGAAAGCAAAATGGAAATGTGAATCATATGCTTTGATCTAGAACATTTCTGAAACCCTACCCCAAGGAAATAATCCTCAACACTATAAAGAAAATCCCTTCATGTACAACTCCATGGCATTACTTAAATAATAAGAAATAACCTAAATATCCATCAATAACAGAACAGTTACATATACTATCTGTAGTTCTACAATGGAGTATAATAATTTAAAATAATGGTTTAAAAGAATTTTTAATAATCTAGGAAACTGTTTACACTGTAAGGCCAACCATACACACACATGTGCACACACACAAACACACAATCAGTTTACAAAATCTCAAATGCCAAACATTCTCATGTTTTTCTTAAAAATACATGAAAAAAGACTTGGGGGTGGGAAGCAAGAACAGCATACTAGAAACAGCCTGTACACACTGCTCTCAAGGAGAGCATTGAAAGTTGCAAGTAGATGCCCACCTACAGATGTACCCTCTTGAAGAGAGCATTGTAAATCATCAGAGAACTGATGGAAGATATTCAGAATGGAGGAGACAGAAAAAGTCAGATGCACTAGCCACGATCAGAAGGTACCTGGGGGAGACACCTACACATGGGGAGGTGATAAAGGAGAGAGCCCCAGGTCCCCAGGCAGACACTGTAACTCAAGCTGTCAGGGACAGCTCACCACTGCCTCCAGCCTCCATACAGATTAGGGAACTGCTTGGAGGACTGTATAGTAAAGTTGCACTGGAGAGCAGGCTCAGCAGCAGCCTTTGTTCCTGGGATGCCATAGCTGACGCCACTCTGAGATTTCAGGTCCAGAGCACCTGGTCTACACAGGGATCAGCTTCATTGCAACTGCCCTCTCATTGCCCCTTGGGTTGGGGAGGAAAAAGGGAGAACAGATGCTCTCCCATACTCATGACTAGAGCCAAGCACCATATTGACCAGGGAATTTGAATGGACCAGGGCCATTTATGAGGTCCAATGGTAGCAGCCCCAGTGGGACCTGTGTGAAGAGAGAGCCCCAGCCATCCAGCAGCCCATACCCCCTGGCCCCACACACAAGGCATCATGTCCACACCCCTATAGACCTGCATGCCAACTGGTGGCCATGCCCCCACGGACCTACATGCTGCTGAAGGAACAAGCCCCTCACCCCTGTGCACCCTCCCTCCAAGGACCGCACCTCCACAGACCTGTGTACCCTACTGTTGGCCCTGCCCCCTAGCTCTGTGGCTGTGTGGCAAAATATGCCCCCACAGATCCACATACTGTATGGTGGGCCAGGCCTCCTAGTTTTGTGTGTCAATCAGCAAGTCACGTCCCTGCAGCCCCATGCACCCACCAGCAGCCCCTCAGCCCTACATGCCACACCAAGGTCTACACCCCTACAGACTGCACACCATGCAGAAGTACATGCCCTGTGAACCCACATGCCAGCTGGTGGGCCAAACCACTGCCTGGCCTGCAATACAGCTCTCCATTATGCACCCACTAGCCACAAACCACCTCCAGCAACATAGCGCCATTACTCCTAGCCCTGAATGGAGTGAACACGTGCAGACCTGACACCTGTGGCCACTGCTTAGATAGCCTCACCAAGCGGCTACTGCCACCACCACAGGGAGATCCAGGAAGCAATCTCCCACAACATCCGCCTCCATGGAGAGGGATTCACCCAGCCCCCTGCCCAAGCTTCCACCAACAGCCGAGGGACCAACCCACCACTCTACACAAAGATCACCCAGCACAGCCTTGGACTGTGACAACCACAGGGGAATGGGACAACATAGAACAGCTACATTATAAAATCTCAGTGCATCCAGCCCTCTCCTACCAGATCAATCTTCTGGAATAGGACACAAAAGCGCCATCTAGGGACTTGCCCTCCTCCTCTCTAAGTAGGAGAGTTCCCACAAAAGGAGAATAGGTGCACTGCAACCCTATCTGACCTAAACAGAGAGAAGAGGTTTCAGATGATAAAAAACCATCAAAAGAAGTCTGGCAACATGAAAAAACAAGCTAGTCCAACACCCCAAATGATCACAATAGACCTATAGCAGTGGACCCCAACCAAAAGAAAATTGTAAAAATATCAGAAATGGAATTCAGAATATGGATTACAGGTAAGATAATGGGATTGAAAAGAAAATTGAAATCTAACACAAAGATGATTAAAAAATTCCAGGATATTAATTTAAAAAATGAAGAAGTCAATAAAGAGACAGACAACATAAGAAAGGATAGAATAGAACTTAAAGAAATGAAAGAGTCACTTGGCGAACTTCAAAATACAGCAGAAAGTTTCAACAACAGGCTAGGCCAAGCAGAAGAAAGAATTTTAGAGCTTGACAATAAGGCTTTCGAACTAACCTGGTCAAAGATGCAGAAAAAAGAATAAAGAAGAATGAACAATCACTCAGAGAAATATAAAACTATGCAAAGTGAGCCAATATACAAATTATAAGTATTTCTGAGAAAGAAGAGGGAAAAACAAAAAGCATGGAAAACCTGATAGAGGGAATTACTGAAAAAAACTTCCTTGGTTTCACCAGAGAATCAGATATCCAGATATAAGATGCTCATTGAACACCAGAAAAATTCATAGCAAATAGGACACCTCTAAGACACATAGTCATCAACCTGGCCAAAGTCAAAATGAAGGAGAAAATTCTACAAGCTATGAGATGAAAGCAACTAACCTAGAAAGTAAAACCCATCATGTTAACAGCAGACTTCTTAGCAAAGACCTTACAAGCCAGAAGAAATTAGGGTCCCATTTTTAATCTTCTTAAACAGAATGACTGCCAGCCAAAAATTTTGTACCCTAGAAAACTAAGTTTCATAAATTATGGAGAAATAAAGACTTTTCCAGACAAGCAAACAATAAGGGAATTTGTGAATACTAGACCTTCCCTACAAGAAATGCTTAAACGGACACTATACATGGAATGGCACAATAGATACCCACTAGTGTAAAACACTAGGGGAAAATTCATAGCCTTAAATGCTTACATCAAAAAGACAGATCACAAATGAAAAAACTGATGTCAATCTCAAAAATATAGAAAAAGAAGAATAAACCAAACTCAAAGCCAGCAGAAGAAAAGAAATAATAAAGCACAGAGAAGAACTAAATGAAACGGAAACTAAAACAAAGAACAAATAAACAAATAAAACAAAGAAACAATGAAACTAAAAGTTGGTTCTTTGAAAAGATAAACAAAACCAATAGATCAGTAACCAGATTAACCAGAAATAGAAGAGAAAGGACTCAAACAATGTCAATCAGAAGTAAAAAAGGAGACATCACAATTGATGCCACAGAAATACAAAATATCATCCACTAATACTACAAAACTCTCTATATACACAAAATAGAAAACCTAGAGGAAATAGATCAATTCCTGGAAACAAACAAACTCCAAAGCCTGAATCAGGAAGAAATAGAAATCCTGAACAGACCAATAATGAGCACTGAGATTGAGATAATAATAGAAAACCTCCCAACAAAAAAAGGCCCCAGATCAGATGGATTCACACCCAAGTTCTACCAGACGTACAAAAAAGAACTGTCACCCATCCTACAGAAATTAGTCCATAATATCAAGAAGGTAATCCTCCCTAACTCATTCTACAAAGCCAGTATCACCTTGATACCAAAGCCAGGAAAAGACACAAGAAAAAAAGAAAACTATAGACCGATATCCCTTATGAATATGGATGCAAAAATCCTCAATAAAATACTAGCAAACCAAATTCAATAGCATGTCAAAAAATTAATATACCATGACGAAGTGGGCTTTATCCTAGGATGTAAGGATGGTTCAACATATGTAAATTAATAAATGTGATTCACCACATAAACAAAAACAAAAACAAAGACCAAACGATCATCTCAATAGATGAAGAAAAAGGATTTGACAAAACCCAGCACCCTCTCATGATGAAAACCCTCAACAAACTAGTCATAAAAGGAACATACCTCAAAATTTAAAAGCCATATATGACAAATCCACAGCCAATATCATAATGAATGAGAAAAACTTGAAAAAGTTCTGCCTAAGAACTGGAACAAGACAAGGGTAGCCACTGTCACTGCTTCTATTCAACACATTATTAAAAGTCCTGGCTAGGGCAATCAGGCAAGAGAAAGAAATAAAGGGCATCCAAATCAGGAAAGAGGAGGTCAAACTATCCCTGTCTGCCAGTAATATAATCCATATCTAGAAAACCCTAAAGACTTCACAAAAAAGACTCCCAGGATTGATAAATTAATTCGGCAAAGTCTCAAATTACAAAATTAATGTAAAAGCATTTCTACATACTAATAATAGTGAAGCTGAGTGTCAAATCAAGTATTCAATAACATTTACAACAGCTCAGAAGAAAATAAAATACTTAGGAATATATTTAACCAGGGAAGTGAAAGATCTCTACATGGAGAACTACAAAACACTGATGGAGAAAAAATAGTAGGTGACACAACAAAATGGGAAAATATCCCATACTCATGGATTGATAGCATTAACATCGTTAAAATGTCCATTCTGCCCAAAGTGATTTATAGATCCAATGCAATTCCCATCAAAATACCAACATCTAATTTCACAGATCTAAAAAAAAATAACCCTACAATTTATTTGGGCTAAAAAAGAGACAAAATAGCCAAAGCAATCTTAAGCAAAAAGGACAAATCTGGAGGCATCATATTACCTGACTTCAAATTAGCTACAAGGCTATAATAACCAATACACCACGGTATTGGTATAAAAGTAGAGACAGATCAAGGGAACAGAACTGATAACCAATAAATCTATGAAATAAATCCATATAGCTATGACCAACTGATCTTCAGCAAAGAAGACAAAAACACACACTAGGGAAAGGATGTCCTATTCAATAAATGGTGCTGGATAAATTGGGTAGCCACATGCAGAAGAATGAAATAGGACCCATATCTCTTACCATATATAAAAATTAATTCAAGATGGATTAAAGACTTAAATGTATAGCATGAAACCATAGAAATTCTAGAAGAAAATATAGGAAAAACTCTTCTAGACATAGGCCTAGGCAAAGAATTTATGACTAACACCCCAAATGCAAATACCAAAGCCAACAAAAACAAATAAATGGGACTTAATTAAATTAAAAAGCTTCTGCACAGCAAAGGAAATAATCAGCAGAGTAAATAGGCAACCTACAGCATGAGAGAAAGTATTTTGCAAAATATAGATCTGATGAAGGATTGATTTTCAGAATCTACAAAGAATTCAAACAAGAAAAAAACAAACAACCTCATCAAAAAGTGGGCAAAAGACATGAACAGAATTTTTTCAAAAGAAGATGGACAAATGGCCAACAGACATGTGAAAAAATGTTCAATATCACTCATCAGGGAAATGTACATTGAAACCATGATTAGGTACCATCTTACCCCTGTTGGAATGACCATTAATATTACAAAAAGTCAAAAAATACCAGATGCTGACATGGATGCAGAGAAAAAGATATGCCTATACACTGTTGGTGGGACTGCAAATTAGTACAACCTCTATGGAAAACAGTATGGAGACTCCTCAAAGAGCTAAAAGTAGACCTACCATTCAACCTAGCGATCCCACCACTGACTATCTACCCAAAGGAAAATAAATCGTTTTATTAAGACAACTTCACTTGAATGCTTATTGCAGCACAATTCACAATAGAAAACACATGGGATAAACCTAAGTGTGCACCAATACATGAGTGGATAAAGGAAATGTGGTGTATATATATCATGGAGTACTACTCAGCCATAAAAAGGAACAAAATAATGTCATTTGCAGCAATGTGGAGTGAACTGAAGACCTATTACCCTAAGTGAAGTATCTCAAGAATGGAAAGACAAACACCACATGTTCTCACTAATAAGTGGGAGCTAAACGATGAGCGCATACCAGCACAAAAAGACATAAAGGACGTTGGAAACTAAGAAGGGGGTATGTTGGGAAGAGGGTGAGGAATAAAAACTTACCTATTGGGAACAATGAACAGTGTCCTGGTTGCAGGCAAACTGAATGCCCTGACTTCAGTACTATAGAGTGTATCAATGTAACAGAAACTTTTGTACCCTCTTAATATTTTGAAATGAAAAAAGAAAAAAGACTGGAAAATAAATAAAAATGAAATAAATCAACAATTATTCCAAATGGTTGGATTATAAATACAAAAAATAAGGTATTATTAAAAATATACTGTAGTCCCCAGCCACTCAGCATGAGGAGGATCACTTGAGCCCAGGAGTTTGAGTTTGCGGTGAGGTATGATGACACGACTCCAGCCTGGGGAATAGAGTGAGACTTTGTCTCAAAAAAAATTACCTACAATTACTGTTTTGATTTATTTGAAAAAAATACTTTAATTTTTGCCTTTAATATTTAATATTTCCTCCCATGTATTACTTTCTCTCTTATCAACTATAACATATTAGTTATTTGTCTCTCTCTTGTGTTCCTTAAATTATACCTTGTATTTTTTTGTCAAGAAATAATTTATGTACAGTGAAATTTTCAGAACATAAATGTACTGTTGAATTGATTTTGGCAAATTTGACAGAACATTTCTATTGTACCAGAAAGTTTCCTAGTACCCATTTCCAATCACTCTACCTCCCACCCCTGTGAGAAGCAACACTGATTTGTATCACCTTAGGTGAGTTTTGCCCATTCTAGAATTGCATATAAATGTGATCCTACATTATGTACTTTCTCTTCTTTCACTCAGAGTAATGTTTTTGAAATTTATGACTATTTTTGCATTCATTAGAAGTTATTCCCTTTTTATTGCTGTGTTATAGTCACTGTGTGACTATACCACAGTTGGTTTATCCAGACTTCTGTGACATCTGGACTGTTTGCAGTTTGGCTACTATAAATAAAGCTGCTATGGACATTCTTGTATAGGGCTTTTGGGAACTTTTTAAAATTTCCCTGGTATAAGTACCTACATGGTGGACAGACTCCAAAACAGCACCCCATGATCCTTGCTTCCTTGTCTCCTTGCTCTTGCTAAGTCACACCCTTCTCCCCCTACACACATACACCACACACTGAATAGAGCTGATCTATGTAATGAATAGGATATTGCACAGAATATGGAGTACAATTTTTTAGACTAGGTCATAAAAGCTGCCACCTTGCTCTCTCTTGAATTATTCATGCTCAGGCACACCAGCTTCTAGGACACTCAGACAACAATACGTGGGATCCACATGGCAGGAAGTGAGGTCTCTGGGCAACTGCCATTCTTAATTTGTCAGTCATGTGAGGGAGACACCTTGGAAACAGAGCCTGCAGCCCCTCTTAACACTTCAAGTGACTGCAGACCTGACCGACATATTAATATTAACCTAACCTTATGAGAGATCCTGAGGCCAAACTACCTAGCTAAGCCCACTCCTGAATACCTGATCCCTCAGCAACTATATGAGATAATATGTGTTTATTGTTGTTTTAAGCCATTAAGTTGTGGCAATTTGTTATGCAGATAATTAACACAATCTAGGATTAGAATTTCAAGGTCAGAGGGTAGATGTATATTCAACTTTTTGAGGGACACTGAAAGTTTTCCAAGTTGGTTGTGTCATTTTACACTTCCAGAGTTACAATTGCTCCATATCTTTATCAATACATGGCATCATCTGTCTTTTTCATTGTAGTCATTTTAGTAGGTGTGTATTTGTATCTCATTGGGGTTTTAATTTACATCTCACCGATGACTAATGACGTTAAACATTTCATGCATTTATTGCATCCTTTGCAGTTTATGTATTTTTAACATTCCTTTCACAAAACTGTATCTACCTTGGAGCTTGGTACTAATAAGGGATTAATAAATGCTTGATGAATAAATTAATGAACAGGTTTTTCCTGTCAAAACTTATGAATAGAGGTAACCCTGAGCTCTTTTAAACATAGAAATTATAAATTGCACAATACAATCTATAACTCAATTACTGGGGGGTAGAAATTTATAATGAGATGTTCAAAGTTTCCCTTCCTTTCAGTTCCTAGGGGAAATTATGTAAATACTTCCCCTTTCTTATTTTCTGGGCTTTTTCTTGTTCTGTGCACTTGGCATTGCACTAAAAGTCTTGCAGGATAGGATGGAAATAGAGTGACCCTCTTAGGCAATACCTAGAGGCAAAAGTGAGGTACCCAGGATGCTGAGTTAAATTAGTAAAATCAACACATAATAAATGAAATATGATATCTGAGGAGAGAGCCTTAAAAGACATTATGTTACAAAGCCAAACAAGCCTTGAGTATAACCTAATAAACAGTGTAAACATATCTATAGATTAATCTTGTCATTACTGGTAAAGTAGTCATATTAGAAGGAGATAAATGGTAACCAGGGAGCCAGAATTTGCTATAATTTATTTAGCATGCACAGAAGAGAACAATACTGAATGTGGGAGGGGGACAGCACACGACTTCTAATCACTGAACAGGTGTTTTCTATTGTAGGGCAGTAGCAGTTCATCAGGCTTAGCACCCCCAACATGACAGAGCTTCTCCTGTTACCATTGTGCAGACCCCGTGATGACCAAAGAGCCTGATGACTAATTTAGCTTCCCAGCAAAAGTATGTACTGGAGCAGACACAAGGGTTCTGATTACAACAAAAGAATAAATGGACCCAGGAAAAGATGAGCTAATCAGATAATGGGCATATTCTAATTGGCTTACCAGTCATATTTCACATATTTAATTAATATGACAGATATTGATTTCACAAGCTGCAAACTCAATTGTGCTAAAAAAAATAACTATTTACATTTTTTGATTCCTATACTTAATCCCTATCTTAATTTCTGTATTTTCCTGGTGGCAAATAACCAACTTAGTTCAAGGTATTCTTCTTCAGATCATAGGTTCTTCTGCCATCTGAAGATTTCAAGCTAAAATCAAGGCTCCCTCTTCTCTCTGGACAGTAGTGTCTAAGACATAGAGAGCAGATGAGTGGCTGGCAAGGCCACAGTGTTCTACAACTCCAAGGACACCAATCCTGGGAGTACTTATGTTTGCTTCTCTGTCAACATAGGTCCATGCTAATGTCCATTACAGGTGAGCAAATGAATGAGTTTTTCCTTCAAAACTTAAGAAGAGAGGTCCCTCTGAGAACTTTTGAAGGTATGGAATGCATAATTACAAAAAACAATCAACAGAATTGTTCCCAAGTGTTCCCTGGGTAGTCAGCCTGTGAACTCCTCTCTGACCAAAAGGATTCTTCAGCTTGAGGTTACACAATTCTCTCTACCTACTTCAGCACTCCTCCATGGCTCTAAGGGCATATGAAGATGTGGGTCCTAGTCATCTAATGTGGGGAAGCAAACCATCCAAAAATGAATGGCTTATAACAATAATTATTTTATAATGTTCATGACCTGTGGGTCAGATTTTCAAAGACTGGGCTGTGTGATTCTTCTGCTCCCCATGAGTCACTTGGTGGTGTTTCACTGGTGGCTAGACTGGTTTGGAAGCCCAATATGGCTTCATTCAAATACCTATTGTCTTAGTGGGGATGGAGGGAAGCCTGGGCTTAGCTGAGCCAGCCCCTCCTTCTCTTCTCCAGGCAGTCTCAGAACCTCCCCGGGTAGGCTCTACAGCAGCATAGTCAGATTTCTTATGTGACAGCTGGCTTCCCTGTGGGGGAACATTCTAAAGAGACTCAAGTGATGATTGGAGATGTTGAGCATTTTTTCGTGATTAGTCTATCTTCTTTTAAAAAGTTTCTGCTCAAGTACTTTGCCCACTTTTTAATGAGGTTGCTTGATTTTTCTTTCTGATTTTCCTGAGTACTATATAGATTCTGGTTATCAGCCCTTTATCAGATGTATAGCATGCAAACATTTTCTTCCAGTCTATAGGTTGTCTATTTGCTCTAATGATAGTTTCCTTGGCTGTGCAGAAGCTTTCTAATTTGATCAGGTCCCATTTTTCTATTTGTTGTTGTTGTTGTTGTTGTTGTTGTTGTTGTTGTTGTTGCAATGATTGCTCTGGGGTTCTTCATAAATTCTTTGCCAATGTTTTCTTGTAGAATTCTTATGGTTTCATGCCTTAGGTTTAAGTGTATTATCCACCATGAGTTGATTTTTGTGAGAGGTGCAGATCCTGTTTCAGTCTTCTATACATGGCTATCCAATTTTTCCAGCACCACTTATTAAATAGGGATTATTTTCTCCTGTGTATGTTTTTGTCTGCTTTGTCAAAGATCATATGGCTATATGAGGATGGTTCTATATCTGGGTTCTCAGTCCTGTTCCATTGCTCTATGTCTGTTCTTGTTCCAGTACCATGCTGTTTTGGTTACTATAGCCTTGTAGTATAGCTTGAAGTCTGGTAAAGTGATGCCTCCCAATTTGTTCTTTTGCTTAATGTTGCTTTGGCTATATGGGGTCTTCTTTGGTTCCATATGAAGCACAGAATTATTTTTTCTAAATCTGAGAAAAATGATGTTGGTATTTTAATAGGGACTGCATTGAATCTGTAAATCACTTTGGGTAGTATAGACATTTTAATAATGATGATTCTGCCAATCTATGAGCATGGCATGGTTTTCCACCTGTTTACATCCTCTGCTATTTCCTTCCTCAGTGTTTCATAGTTCTCCCTGTGGAGGTCTTTCACCTCCTTATCTAAATATATTCCTAGGTGTTTTATTTTCTTTGTTGCTATTGTGAAAGGTACTGAGTCTTTGATTTGGTTCTCACTTTCACTGTTGTTGGCATATATGAATGCTACTACTTTGTGTACATCGATTTTGTAACCTGAGACTTTGCTGAATTCATTTATTAATTCCAGGAGTCTTTTGGGTTTTCTAGATCTATGATCATATTATCAGCAATTTTGATTTCCTTCTCTGGTCTGATTGTCCTGGCTAGGACTTCCAGCACTATGTTGAATAGAAGTGGTGATAGAGGACAACCTTGTCTGGTTCCAGTTCTAAGCAGGAATGCTTTCAATTTTTCCCCATTTAGTATGATGTTGGCTGTGGGTTTGTTTTATATGTCTCTTATCATTTTGAGGTAAGTCGTGTCTATGCCTATTTTGTTAAGCATTCTTATCATAAAAGGGTGCTTAATTTTGTTGAATGCTTTTTCTGCATCTATTGAGAGGATCAGATGGTCTTTGTTTTTACTTCTATTTATGTGGTGAATTACATTTATAGATTTGCATATGTTGAACCATCCCTGCATCTCTGGGATCAAGCCCACTTGGTAGTGATGGATTATTTTTTTGATGAGCAGCTGAATTCAATTTGCTAGGATTTCAATGAGAATTTTTGCACCTATATTCATTCGTAAGGCATATTGGTGTGTAGTTTTCTTTTGTTGTTGAGTCCTTTTCTGGCTTTGGTATCAGGGTGATATTGGCTTCATAAAACATGTTGGGGAGTATTCTTCCCTTCTCAATGTTGTGGAATAATTTCTACAAAGTAGATACCAGTTTTTCTTTGTAAGACTAGTAAAATTCAGGTGTCAAACCATCTGATCTGGACTTTTATTTTTAGGAAGTTTTCTTATTGCTGTTTCAATTTTGGTACTTGATATTGGTCTGTTCAGGAATTCTATTTCTTCCTGATTGAGCCTAGGGAGGCTGTGTGTTTCTAAGAATTTTTCCATTTCCTCCATGTTTTCAAGTTTATGCGCATAGAGATTTTTACAGTGTTCATAGATGATATTTTTTATTTCCATGGTATCAGTTGTAATTTCTCCTTTTCCAATCCTGATTGAGCTTATTAAAGTCCTTTCTTTTCTGCTTCTGGTTAATCAAGCAGGAGGTGTGTCAATTTTGTTTATCTTTTCAAAGAACCAACTTTTTTTTCATTAATTTTCCATATAGTTCTTTTGTTAGTGATTTCATTTAGTTCTGCTCTGATTGTAGTTATTTCTTTTCTTCTCCTGGATTTCTGATTGGTTTGCTCATCCTTTTCGAGTTCTTTGAGATAATTTACAATGAGATATCACTTATCTTCAATGAGAACAGCCTTTATCAAAAAGTCCCAAAACAATAAATGTTGGCATGGATGCAGAGAGATAGGAACACTCATATACTGCTAGTGGGACTGCAACTAGTACAACCTCTATGGAAAGTAGTTTGGAGATACCTCAAAAAACTAAAAGTAGAACTACCATTTGATCCAGCAATCCAACTACTGGGTATCTACCCGAAGGAAAAGAAGACATTCTATAAAAAAGACATGTGCACCCAAATGTTTATAGGAACACAATTCACAATTGCAAAGATGTGGAAACAACCCAGTGTCCATCAGTACATGAGTGGATTAATAAAATGTGGTATATGTATACCATGGAGTACTACTCAGCCATAAAAAAAATGGTGAACTGCCTATTGTATTATCCTGGATGGAGCTGGAGGCCATTCTTCTAAGTGAAGTATAACAGGAATGGAAAAACGAACACTACATGTACTCACCATTAAATTGGTACTAATGGATCAACACTTATGTGCACATATAGAAAGCGGCATTCATAGGGTGTTGTGCAGGTGGGAGGGTGGAGGAAGTGATGGGTAAATTCACACCTAATGGATACAGTGTGCACTCTCTGGAGAATGGGCACTCTTGTAGCTCTGACTCAGGCGGTGCGTAGACAATTTATGTAACCGAAGTGTTTTTACCCCCATAATACTCTGAAATAAAAAAATAAGAAACTCAAGCGAAAGCTGCAAAACTTCCTGTTATCTAGCCTTAGAGGTCATAGATGCTCAGTTCTGTTGCATTCTATTGGTCAAGCAAGCCACTAGGCCAGCTCACATTCAAGGAGAGAGGAATTAGACTCTGTCATTCAGTGGGAAGTGGACTTTAAATTAGTCATTTGTGAGTTCATTTGTTCAATTCCTTCTATGAGAGACTGTTAGTTGATTAAGTCTGGGAACACTGATAAAACTGAATTACTGAACCCAACTCCTCACTTTCCTGAACTCTAACAAAGGCACTCTCTGGGGCTCTACTTTATAAAAAGTACTTTATAAAAATGGTAATTAAAAGCTAGCTTTTATTTAATGTGTATTTAACACCGTACTAACTACTGTACAGTGTATATATTACCTTATTTAAATATAATGAAAAATTCTATGAGATGTGTCATGTTATTTCCATTTTACAGTTAGAGAAACAGAGGCACAAAGAGATTAAGCAACTTGTAAAAGTTCACACATTGAGAGTCAGAATTTAGACCTCGATAATCTAGCTCTACCACTCATGGTCTTAATAACTGGTAAGAGCTATTGACTCCTTAACGTTTGCTTTAAAACTGCAGCAAAATGTAATTCTATAGTTACAACTACTTCCTCACAAAACTTTATCAATTAAAATTTTTATTATATTAAATTTGGGCTATACACAGGCATGTTGAGTGACATTCTATTTGAAACACATATTCGCCCAAAGTCTCTTTCAGCATACCAACTAGGAATTTTAACCAATCACTATAAGGATATGAAAATTGAACATAGTTAGAAAAAAAAATTTAATAATAGCAAACTAGCTGGGTACAGTGGCTCACACCTGTAATCCTAGCACTCTGGGAGGCCAAGGCAGGAGGATCGCTTGAGCTCAGAAGTTCGAGACAAGTCTGATCAAGAGTCAGACCCCGTCTCTACTGAAATAGAAAAATTAGCCAGGTGTTGTGGTGCATGCCTCCCAAGTAGTCCCAGCTACTTGAGAGGCTGAAGCAAGCAGATCGCTTAAGCCCAGGAGTTTGAGGTTGCAGTGAGCTATGATGATGCCACTGTACTCTACCCAGCGCAACAGAGTGAGACTCTGTCTCAAAAAAAAAAAAAAAAAAAAAAAAAAAACAAGTTTAATAACAGTAAACCTAGAAAATGTAACAGAATATATAAAGGTTAAATAGCCTGAATCCTGTCAACTTTGCTTGTCATTTAAATAAAAACCTCAAAAATAATTTTAATAAATCAAAGCAGGTGAATATTTCTTGAAAAGAAAAGTAACAACCTGGTGGATTGACTATAATTTGCTTTTTATTAACATGAAAAGTGACTGTACTAAGAAATCTTTCTTTATATCTATGTCACATCTGGTAACAGCTGAGGTTAATTTACTAATTCCCAGTTGTGAACTATAAAAACAAAATACTACACTTCGAGAGATTAGAGTGATAATATTAAGGTAACAGTGAATTATGCATCCCAAATCACAGCTGCTCAAATGAATAAAACATGGCGCCCCAGAAAACCAAAGAAAAGAGCCAGTTGGAATCAACCTTCACAAAAATAATGTTAGCCTTAATGCATGTGCCTTGACTCCAGACAGTTTTATAATATATTAATAAATGTACGAAGGATATCTTGAAATGCATTTAATTTTTTAATTGAAAACAACTTTCTCCTCTTTTAAGTGCACTTTAAGCAATGTTTTTATGCTGCGAGGAAAATGATATTTAGGCAAGACCTCCACAGATATCAAAAGCTAGAAGAAAGCAGGCCAGAATCAAAAGAAACAAGGCCGAAGACTACCTAAAACTCGAACATGATTTCAGGAGTGGTACTGATCTTTGGTTCTCTTTTCATTTTTCCCCAAACTCTTTATCACCAAAGCCCTCTGACACTTCCCAATCCCAAGCCATGCTTCTTCACTCAAGTTTCTAAACACACACACACACACACACACACACACACACACACACGCAAATCTAGATTTTAAACTGTGTCAAACTGATTAATTCCAACCTCACCACCAAAGACTATAACCTTGAAGATGGCAATCTGTGTTATAATTTCAAATCAGTCTTTGAACTTACCACTGATTTTTGACACACAAAGGGAAAATATACAAACATATATGCACAGATACACATACACACATGTGCATTGCTCATAAACACATCATTACACCTAACCTAAAACTTAAACTTTCAAAGTTTCCCTGATCAATCACAAAATCAACATGTATTTCCTCAATCGGAATTAAAAATTTAAATGGGGCAGCCACAACCACAATAGGCCATTAATTATTTAATAACATAAGTGAATATGCTTAATATATGATTAATATTAGTTCCCTTCCCCTTTCAGTTGTGCATTAAATATAAATATTAAAGGACTGGGGTTTTATGAAAAGGAATAGTGAGAAATGTTTCACACAATATCTAGAATGTATGTTCCATGAGGCCAAGGACTTCGTTTTGTTGACTGATGGATCCTTAGCACCTAGATGAGTCCCTGCCTACAGTAGCATGCAATAAATATATGTTGAATACTATATGAAAAAATATATGCTAGGAAAGAGGGAGGGAGGCAAGAAGAAAGTCGGGCTAATAAAGTGTGGCTCATTCTGTAATGTTCTTTCACAAGACCAGTGATCCTGATTCACAAAATCACTTTTCCCCCTGAAATACCTAAAATACAACATTTTTACTCTAGACACATAGAAGAGTAGTTAAGCTCATGGGCTGATGAGTCAGAATGGAGCTCAGTTCAAACCCCATCCCGTTACTTTGATTTGTGTGATCATGTTCGAGTTTCTTACCCTCCCTAAACTTCAGTTTTCTCATCTGTAAAATAGTTACAAGTAATAAAATAGCATTTAGAATATTATATATACTGATTATAACTCCCAAATGTCATATGTTGAAGCCCTAACCCTCAATGTGACTATGTGGAGACAGGGCCTTCAGCAGGTAATTAAGGTTACATGAGGTCATGAGGGTGGAGCCCTAATCCAATAAAACTGGTGAGCTTATAAGAACAGGCAGAGACATCAGGAGGGCATGCATACAGAAGAAAGGTCATGTGAAGACACTGGGAGAAGACAGCTGTCTATAAGCCAAGAAGACAGGCCTCACCAGAAACTAATCTTGCCAGCACCCTGACCCTGGACTTACAGCCTCCAGAGCGGTGGGAAAATAAACTTCTGTTGTTTAAGCTATCCAATCTGTGGTATTTTATTATGGTAGCCCAAGCAGACTAATACAGCATCTCACAGTGAGCACAGGACTAGAAAATAAATGTAAGCTTAGTGCTTAGCATATAGGTAATGCCTATAAATTCTAGTTAATATTATTGTTGGGAGACAATTCTCCATGAGTCTCTCATGCATGTCTTCTCAGCAGAGACTCTGAAAGCTTTTGGTCAGCACTATCTTTTCAAGAATGTTTGTAGAGCAAACAGCCTTAGAATATAAAGAGGGATAGCATTTCCTGCTAGAGCAGAGGGAAGGTGTGTTTATTGTCCAATATAATAAAGGTAATGTCTCCCTCCGGGGCAAAGTTTAGTTAGGTTTGCTATAACCTATTATAAAAGATTTGCGTTCCCTAAACTCACAGTTCCTCAGCTGTGACAAAAACCCACTATGTATGCTGTGCCCAATTTGGCTGCTCCATCTTGCCTCCATAGAACCTGGGAACACAAACAGAGCTCACACTGCTTGCAGCATCATAAGTAATAAAGTCCTTTGTTTCTGACCCAGGAGTCTCATGTCTTCTGACAGTATCCATGAAACTATGTGAGGCTAATATCTTAACTTACAAATAAGATAAAACTCAAATCTTTCATAGCTTTTGACAATCATAAATATTATTACATTTATTCCTGTTCTTTAGGAAATAAGAGCATGAGGAAAATCATTTAAAAATATAATCTTGGAAAGGATGGCTACTTTTGAATGAGATGCTTAATAGTAAGGCAATCCGTAAAGGGAGAGTGTCTGTCTTCCTCAAACTAATCCTTCCAGCTGTGCTCCCACACTATCTGTTCTATCCATTCTCTCTTCTCTCTTATCCCTCCAAAATTTTGCTTCACCCTAAAACTCTTTGAAGAGTTATATTCATTATCTGTCTTTCTTTCCTCACTGCTCCCTCACTCTCCAATCCACCTCTGTATGGCTTGCCTCACTACCTGCACTGAAACGGCTTTGGAAAAGTTACCACTACCTTCTCTTATCAGTAAATGCAATGAGCATTTGTCATTCCTCCTCTTATTTACCCTTCTATAGCATTTTACATTGCTATTCAATCCCTTCTTCTTTAATCTCTCTCTCTTTCTCTGCCCCTCTCTGGTGTCTGTGACATCACACTTTTCTGTATTTCCTCTACTTTCTTAGTCCATTTTGCCTGCTCGCACTCCTTACTTCAGACTCTCAAAGGTTCAGTTCCTCAAGGCTTGCTCCTAAATCCTCATCTCTTCTTAATCTATTGTCTCTCCCTAAATGATCTCCTTTGTGCACGCAGTTTCAATCATCATCAATTAATCACAAATTTAATCTCCAAACCAGACCTCTCTTCTGATTCAAACTCCTGGACTAATTTAACATCCCTTCCTAAATCTCTTAAAAGCATCTCAAATTAAATACATAACCCAAGTTCTTGATTACCTCTCCCCACCCCTACACTAACACCAGATTTTCATGCAGAGATAGGCAGACTGGCAGACATACACATACCTACTTACCTACATATGTACAAGTCATAAGTTCTGCAAGCAAGAAACCCCAGGAGACATCTCTCACTAGTCCTCTCTTTTACCTTCCCATGCCACACCAAACCAAGTCCTGTCTATTTTGCTTCAGCAACATCCACTACATCTGCACGTTTATCTCCATATCTACCCCGCCACCATCATTGCACGAAGGCTTTTGTAATAACCTAATCAGTCTTTCCACATTCACTCTTGGTCTCTTAAATCGGTTTGCCACACAGAGATTCGATTCATATTTATAGACTATCAATCTGATTATCTGCTGTCATCCCCACCTCATCTCTTAAATACTTCAGTGGTGTCCTATTGCTCTTACAAGTGCTTATCATGGCCAGAAAGGTCCTATGTGCTCTGGCTCCCGTTTCCCATTGCAGCCACTTCACATCACTTGTTCCTGAGCTTTCTGCATTACGGTCACACTGTCAGCTTTCATCTCCTCAAACACTGCACACCCCTCAGTGCCATGTTCTCTCCCACCCCAAGGTCACCTCCTGGAATGAATCTCTCTCCTTCCCCATCACTTCACTATTCTACTCTCCTCATCCTTAAAATGTTAATTCAAACACCACATCTCTTCCTCAGGGAATATTATTATGACTGCCCTTTCCTAGTATTCATGTACCCTTGGGACACCCTATACTTTCCCTTTACCATTTATAATATAGTTTACAATTATAAATGCACATGTATATGTACATACATATTTGTTTAGTTATTTGATCATGTCTGCCTCTCTTCATAAACTGTCACCTCCATAAAAGCTAGGCCATGTCTACCTTACTTACAATGATTGATATACGTAAGATACTTCGCAGAGACTAACAAAGGTTAAGCAAAGCCCTAGCAAAAGGAACTGGGATAAATCCACCTACCCAGGACACAATAGAGTGTATGGATAACAGGTATTTCTCATAATGAATACAGAAATAGTGTATGTCATCTGAATGACTCGATAAATACTAATGAATACTAATGCAGGATATTATTACTTTGGTAGCCCCCAATGAGCCATGCTTCCCAGTATTCACGCCCTTGTGTCCTCCTTTCCCCCTGAATCTGGGATGGCCAGTGACTTGCTTTAACCAATAGAACGCAGCAAAATGACTCTATGCCAGTTCTGGGTCTAGCATTAAGAAGGCCTGGAAACTTTTATTTTTGCCCTCTTGGGTACTCTGAACTGCTGCGTAAGAAATTCAGCTGCTAGAAAGACCACATGGAAAGACCATGTGAAAAGGGAGAGGCCCAAAGACTAAGAGAAGCCCAGTCATCCCATCATCCCAACTGAGCCTAGCCCCAGCTCACTGCGGACCTGCCAGCTAAATACAGCCTCAAGTGGCCACCAGCAAATAACTGCCCAGCACAGCCCAGTCTAGGTTGATGAATTATGAGAAATAGTAAGAATGATTATTGTTTTAAGCCATTAAGTTTTAGGGTAGTTTTCTATGCAGCATTATATAATGCAAAAACTAAAAATTTTTTAAATATCAATATTACCTTTTTTTCTGCATAGACTAAGAAGCCAAAAAAATATAAGGTTGAGAATTTTGAGACACCATAAGATTATAATTTAATAGCAGAAGTACACATGGCTCACCATTCACGAAAAATAAACATCCTGGCACTTAGATATATTCACTTCAGAACCTCAGTAGTCTTTTAATATCAATCTTTAGACAGTATTATTTTTTAAAGTTTATGGTGTGTTATTTGTATTCAGAAATAAAAACTATGAAATCAAATCACTCCTCTTACAAAGTTAACATATCTACTTTTCCCAAGAGAAGTATTATTCTTGTCAGTCACAATGTTTTCTCCTGAGATCATATCATTAAAGTTTCTTGATTGCAAAGTTCTTAAGGATTGATAAAATAAAGTTATTTCACAGCTAAAGAGTAAAATAAAAATACTTAGATCTTGAACTGAAGTTTTCAGAATATTTCAGAGAAGTTAGGAAGATACAAGTATCATCATCTTTAATTTATAAATGGCCTTCTGAGTTCTGAATGATGGTATTATTTGACAAAGGCCAGTGGAAAAAATCCATGCTATCAGACAAATCTCCTTCAACAAAAGTCTTAACAACTAAAATGCTCACATCCTAGATTCTGGCCCACTTACTATCATCAAAAGTAAATTCCTGTACAATCAATTTCTCCGAATAATCACTTGGGTTTTAGAACTCTGGTTTTAAAGTAGTGGATCAAGCGGCAAGAATCAACACTTGATTTTGAATACTTTCATAGCTGCAAGCATAGCAGTATTCAGCAAGGTTTCCTTTAGAGAAATCTGGAATTCGGCCCAATCATTTTGGACAAAAATGGTCTTACATAACTCTTCTTCATTCTAATGGCAGTTTAGCCCCCATCCAAAAGAAACTATTTCTGCTGAAGGGGCATTTTCACTCAATTACATTAATCGTTTGGAGAGTGCTGATGACATAACACCCAAGGTCCTCAAAGAAAAGAATGCATCCGAATAGTCAGGGCAACAAGCATCTGGGAGGCTGTGCTAGACTACAACTTAGACTTCACGTGTATTGTTGATTTTGTTTTTAATTAACGATAACTTGTGAAAGGCCAAAATCTAACAAAAAACAATGATTTTAAAGTAAAAAACTAAAATGTGAATCTAAAAACTCTTTAAAACTTTTCGAGGACTGTATTGATTTCCAAGTGAGTTCTTAATTATTTTGAAACAGTGGAGTTTTGTTTGTTTTTATAAATCAGTCGATAAAACTGCTAGAATAGAGGTTCTGAATTAAAAACAAGAATACTGCAATCTGGATAAAAGTGGGACAATACAACACCTTTTGCAATGTGAAAATTTATTCTGGTTTGTATTTTTCATTTCTTGAGAGCCACCCATATCCTGAGTGGTTGAATCATTCTAGACTCTTTCTCTGCCACTAGAAGAGTGACTCTGATCACCAATGCAATTCATTATTATTTTGACAAAAACAACTATACAGTATTGATTTTAATTCAGGTTGATATTACATTTTTAGAAAAGGAGTAGTTGGACCTTCTTTCAATATTACAAAAGTATTCGTTGATCTTTTACAATAATAATGTTTAGCTAAAGAGAAGAACTTTGGGTCAATGGAGAAAAAAATGTTAGACTAAATTAGTAGGATGACGTAAGTAAAGGTCTCAACCTCTACTATGTTTACAAAATCTTTACTGAGGAGTTTTCTAAAATCACTTGGCAGTCCAAAGTGAACTTGGGCACAGAAAGCAATGGAATGGTCAACATCATCCATCAGAAGTAGGTAGGCTTTGGCATAGTCTCTGGAAGATGTCAGTTGAAACCCTTGTTCTGGCAGGCACAGGGGTTAAGTTTTGCTGTTTTCACTGGTCTCTCATTACTCCTACCTGTTTCCATGGAAAAATGTAGTGATGCCCAGGGTGACGATAAAGGTAGAAGTTTATCACAGAGGAAAGAAAGGGCATGTTGATGCAGAAAAGGAAAGCAGATATAATAGAAAATAGTTCCTAAAGTAGGAACGAATTCAAACTACGTATTTTTTGTGAAGTGAGAGGGACAGATTCATTCTTCCATTTTCTGATAATGATTCCATGATTTTCCTTGGGGGATGCCACACTTCCCCATCTCAGACAGTTGTGGTGCATGGCCCTCTCCTGGCTACAGTGATTGGTTCAGTGGTGATCATGTGACCTACATCAGTCCAGTGAGATTTGATCCTGAGACTTTTATTAAAACTAGGAGAACAAAGAAGCTGACATTCTATTGAGGTTGCTGAAACAGTAAGATGTAATCATTGTGGCAGAGCATGTAAGTTGGTCACAAGGTTATATAAGTAAAGTCTGCTTGAATAATGCCAATACAGAGAAAAACTGAGCTGTGCAATGGAGCTTTGATATCTTTGGATCCAGACCTACCCCCTTGGAATTTCAACGATCTGATTCATTTAAGTTGAATTATCACCACTTGCAACCAGTATGTACAACAAAATCCATGCCCTGAACAATGCACGGGGATGCATCAAAAAGACAAAGTAACCAAAAATTGTAGTACTAAGTAAAAAATACACACCCAAAGGGCCATAGTAAATTATTCAAATGAGACAATGATAATCCTATAAAACCATTCTCTGTTATGTTACCAACCACGACTTCTCAGAATGATGGCCCCAAATCCTTCTCTCTTGAGTTCCTATGACATAACACCATGAGGACCAGTGTAAAATCAAGATCACAGTTCAGCTGTAGAGATGTCATTAATATTTGAAACAGTTGCCTAATATTTTAAGTGGTTGTATGCCAAAAATGAGTTACACAGACAGCAAAGTTTGGTGACATAGGATTGAGGGAGGGGGATTCCCTTCGTCAATTGTTTCATAAATTCCCTCTAATCATTCTCATTGGCCCTGTTCAAGGCCAGTTTTTCACAAATAAGATCTATAACCAACTGTTTCTAGTTTCATAATCTATAAAAAAGAACCACTGTCACATTCTAGTGTTTCATGCACAAAGTGGCTCAGTAGGATATGTAAATTTAAGTTGCTTCAATTAAAGCAGTTCTAAGCAATTGCAATATAAAGTTTAGTAATATGAAGACACGATGAAATACTATGGGAAATGCTTAAAACAGTAGCAGATATTAAGCAATACTCTGGTTACCATTAAGTTTCTATTCTCTTAAGACAATAATTTAGCTGCTGACAGGGGTGCACATAGGTTATGCTAAGCCTTTTGAGCCAAGGAGTAATCCTACTTTCTTATAACTTTAAATGCTTTAAATCCCTGGTCAATTCTTCTTGGATTACCGAGAAGATCAGCAATAATTTTCCTGGCACTAATGGTTGCTCTAAAATACTGCAGTTCTGTTCCTTAGTCTTACATGTTGATAAATCTAAACGTGGGGAGCTAAATCAAAGGTGTATTCTTGAGACACCAAGAGAGAAGTGATGGTGCCTCAGAGCCCATACTTTGAACCGCTATCCTACACTGCAATAAAAAAGGCTGCAGATGTTTCTCAAGCACTTGTATGCAAAACTGAGTCAAGCAGGCTATTTCGCAAACGTCCAGGAAGCGTAATTATTACTAAGTATTTTCACAGCAGTCAGTGTGGTACTAACTGTTCACAACGCATAAAGAAAGCTTATATCCAGCCCACTGAATACAAAAAGTAAACTGAGACCTGCTCTATGGAGCTTATATATTTTTAAGTTTCTTTTCAAGAAATTAAAAGTGCCAGCATGGAAAATGAGACACACAAAATGCAACTATTTAAAAGGTCTTCAGAGACTAAGAAGAAGAGACATGAAAGTTTAACGAAAAATTGGAAATCAAAATAGTGAACACAGGGAAATGCAGCATCCGCCATACTGCTAATAGAAAACATTACTCAGAATTGTGCGAGAGGTGTTAAATTATTCCAGTTATTCCTTAATACTTGGAGGAGGAGATTTCTGAAGCTCAATTGAAAGATCACAACCATATAAATAGCTCAAAGCAAAATCTCGTAGGAATAAGGTTAGCAGAAACATGCAAACTCACACATATCAAATATAGCTATATAGTCTCAAAGGAGACCAGCAGGAAGAAGCCATAGATACTCTCTCTCTGTCTTTCAGAGCAAGTCACACACTTGTGATCCACTCCTGTTATTCATTCCAATGCACTTTCATTAACATCTATTATGTGATAGGCATTTTGCTAGGTAGTTGAGGATCCAGAATACCGTTTTTTCCCCCCCAAAGACATTCCTTTAATAATACACCGTTTGGGTGCCATACTTCCCGAGAACAACTAAATCAACTTGGAAACACTCAGTCCAGGAGTCCAAAGAAACTCAATTAATAATTACTACCAGGATGATTATCACCTACATGACATTAGATTCTTATGGGTCTGTATAACAACTTCTAATGTTAAAATTTTAATGTTTTTTTTTTTAAAGCCACTAGATTCCAAGGGCCACTGAACAAAAGACATAGTTCTTGAACCAGTAGTTCCCTAATTTAGGATTTCATGGAATAGTACAATTTCAAAAAATATTTTAAAAAATACTTTGAGATCAATATAGGAGAGCCAACTGCTCCTTCTGCAAATTAAAGGCGTTACAAAATAACTGCCATCTACTGTAACTAACATTTCCTTTTTTTTTTTAACAAAGGGAAATTTTAGCAACATAGAATAAGAAGGTCAAACAATAAGAATAAAAGATAATTTCCCAAGGAATAAATGTTGCAGTCTTCCTATATCGTATTTATTTATTTGTCAAACGCTTATATGGTACTTACGTTATGCCAGATATTGCTTTAAATTCTCTTTGAATATTAACTCATGTAATATTCATAACATTATGATACAGGCACTATTATTATGCTTACAGGTGAAGAAACTGAGACACAGAGAAATTAAGAAAGTTGCAAAGTCATACAACTGTTCTGGTGAGGTTGACCTCAAGCAATCTGGCTCAAGTTGATGACCTTAACCACTTCCCTACATAGGTTCTACATACCATGCTGTGTCTTCATGCATAGTCACATTACTTGTTAAAAAGTTCTCTTGAGATATCATTCACATATCATTTGTAGTGTACAATTCAGTGGTTTCTAGTATATTCAGAGTTGTGCAACCATCACCACAATCAACTTTATAACATTTCAACCCCAGATCCATTAGCAATAATTCCCCACTTAACTCAAACCTCCCAGGCCTTGGCAGCCAGTAATCAACTGTCTATAAATTTGTCTATTCTTGACACTATATATAAATGAAATAATGCAACATGGGATCTTTTGTGACTTACTTCTTTCACCTAGCATAATATTTCCAAGGTTCGTTCATGTTCAGCATGGCCAGTACTTTATTTCTTTTTATTTCTGAGTAATATGCCATTGTATGAATATACTACATTTTGTTTATCAACTCATTAGTTGATGAACATTTGGGTTATTTCTACTTTGGGGATATTATAAATAAGGCTATTAATATTATGAGCATTCAGGTGAAAGTTTTTACGTAGATACATGTTGTCATTTCTCTCGGGTATATATCAAGGAGCATAAAAATGCTGGGTCATGTAGTATAGCTCTATATTTAACATTTTCAGGAACTGCCAAATTGTTTTCCAGAGAGATTGTACCATGTTATAATCCCATCAGCAATGAATGAGGGTTCCAATGCATTTCAATTTGAAAAGAATTTTTGAAGATTGGGGTTAATTGTTCTTTAAATTTTTGTTAGAATTCACCAGTGAAACTATCTAGGCCTGGGATTTTCTTTGTGAGAAATTTTTAAATTAATAATTCAATCTCTTTACTTGTTATAGGTCTATCTGGAACTTTTGTTTTTTTATTGAGTCAATTTTAGTAGTTTGTGTCTTTCCAGGAATTTGTCCATTTCATCTAAATTATCCAATTTGTTGGCATATGATAGATGAACTTTGTAACCCTTTTTCATTTTATTGATGCCAACATTTCTGATAACAAAAATCTTGCTACTAGCCAAAAGCAGCAAGGAGAGAAGAGAAAATTGATTTCCTTTTGCTAATTTCTTGCTCTACCCCTCCTCAAATATCCCTTCTGGCAAGATGAAGCAAGAAAATATAAACTGTGCTCTAGATAATAGGTTTAAAGTCAGAGCCATTAAAAAAAAATTGGAAACCTTTCTTTTCTGCTTAAAATGTAACAGTTAAATTATTAATTAAAATGTATACAATAAATATCTTCTCATAATCAATTTACAATGTATTTATTTCTAAGAAGAATATAAGAGCTTCTTAAAGTGTTAAATTCTAATTTGGAATTCTGCTGACTAAACCCCTAGGATTTTTATACATTGTATTTTTCTCATTTATATTTCAGAATTGTCTATAAATTTTATTTTATTTTTTGAGACAGAGTGTCACTCTATTGCCCTGGCTAGAGTGCAGTGGCGTCATCATAGCTCGCTACAACCTCAAACTCTTGGGCTCAGCCTCCTGCCTCAGCCTCCCAAGTAGCTGGGACTACAGGAGCACACCACAATGCCCAGCTAATTTTTCTATTTTTTTGTAGAGACTCTGGGGTTTTGCTCTTGCTTAGGCTGGTCTCGAACTCCTGGCCCCAAGCAATCCTCCTGCCTCAGCCTCCCAAAGTGCTAGACTTACAGGCGCAAGCCAGTGCGCCCAGCCTTGTTTGTAAATTTTAAATCATATCTCAAGAAGCATCATATGGTGATCCTATTATGAATCCAAAAGTGTGCGAAGCTTTCATAAGGTGTTCTAATGATATATTCTGTATTATTACAATTATTTACAGGTATAAGGAAACCTCCCAAAGTGTCCCCCTCCCTCCATGAACCTCTAGTTAATTGTGCAGGCTCCACCTGGGGATATAAGCAATCTCTCTTCTTTAGACTTCAAATCAAAATGACAGCCTGGATCCCTCTTCTCATCTCTGACACTCAGTGATGAGTAGTCATCGCACACTCTCTGAGCATCAGCATGGCGAAGGGCTCTAGGAGCCATCTAGTCCAGTCCTCTTGAATCACAGAAAATAATGTGGATGCCCAGAGAGGGAAGTGCTCTTGATGAAAGTCATTATTCTCCAAACCACTGTGATTCCCCTCTCACCACGGCATCACCTGCTCTCTCAACATTTTCAGGAAAGTTTCTCTTTTTGATATGATTTATTATAAAATATTTCAATACAGGAGTTTTCAATGCAACAGAAAAATATAAAAAACAATATACTACTACAAGGTTGCAGATGGAATTAAGGGTGCCAATCAGCTGACCTTGAAATAGAACAATTATTCTGGATTATCGAGTTGGGTCCAGTTCAATCACAAAGATCCTTAAACATGGAAGATCAATACAGAAGACATTGGAATGATATGATACGAGAAGGACTCAACCCACAGTGGCTGGATTTGAAGATAGAGGAAGAGAGCCCTGAGTAGAAGAATATGGGCAGAGCCTAGGAGCTGGAAAAGACAAGGAAATGGATTCTCCCTTAGGCCCTGCAGAAAGGAATGCACCCTGCCAACACTTTGATCTCAGCCCAGGGAAACCAGAGTCAGATTTCTGACCTATAGAACTGTAATATAATAAGTTTGTGTTATTTCATGCCACTAAATTTATGGTCATTTGTTACAGCATCAATAGAAAACTGGGACACTGTCCATTAGAGAAATGCAAAATAAGATTACAATAAGACATCACTACACACTTATTAGAACAGCTAAAACAAAAAATAGTGACAATACCATATGGTTGCAAAGATGCAGACAAACTGGACCTCTCATACATGGTTAAAGAACATAAAATGTTACAGCCACTCTGCAAAATAGTTTGGAATTTTCCTTTAAAAGTAAATATGCACTTACCACCTGACCCAGTAATTCACTCTGGAGCATTTAACCCACAGAAATAAAAATACATTTCTGCATAAAAACCTATATGCATACCATGTACCATACTACATATTCATAGTAGCCAAAATTGAAAAGACCAAAATGTCCCTCAATAGGTGAATGGTTAGAAAACTGTGTTATATCCATACCATGGAATACTACTCAGCAATGAAAAGGAAGGAATTATTGATATATACAGCATCTTGGAGGATCTCAAGGACCAAGAATATTATGCTGAGTAAAAAAAAAAAAAAAAAAAAACTAATTTCAAAAAAGTCATATACTAAAGGTTCCATTTATATAATATTCTCAAAATGACAAAATTTTCTAGAGATGGGGAGCATGTTAGGTGGTTATTAGGGGTCAGGAATGTTAGCGAAGAGAAGTGGTTGTGACTATAAAAACATAGCACAAGAGAAATCTTTGCAATGACGGACTGTTCTGAATCTTGATTGCATCTACATATGTAACAAAAATGATATGGAGCTATGCACACACACTGGACCAATGTCAAACTCCTGGCTTTGATATTGTACTATAGGTACACAAGGTGTAATCATTGGGAAACTGGGTGAAAGGTACACAGGACATCTCTGTACTATCTTTGCAACTTCCCGTGACTGTCTGTTATCACACGAAAACTTGGGGAAAAACCAAACAATTCAGGTAGATTTGAAGTCCCAGCACACCTCTCCCTCCCTGATCCCATTTTCCTCCTTCCTTACTTCCCTTCACAAAAATATCCTAAATTGGTGTTTAGAATTTCCACTCTCTTTTCATTCTTTTACTCTCTATGAATATATTCTTTAAAAATGTAAAATATTATTTTGCATATTCTAAAACTTTCTGTAAATGATATAGTGTCATATTAATCCTTCTGCAAGTTGTTTTTGTTTTCTTCTTGCTTAAATTTATGTTGTTGAAATCTACATGTTAATGCAACTCATGGAGTTTATGCACTTTATCAGCTTTACTGTAGTCCACTGTATGGATATACCACTTTTACAGAAAGTCAAATACTGCATGTTCTCACTTAAAAGTGGGAGGTAAATAATATATACGCATGAACACAGAATGTGGAATAATAGACACTGGAGACTTGGAAAGGGGGAGGGGGGAAGTGAGGGGAGGAATGAGAGATTACTTAATGGGTGTAACATGCATTATTCAAGTGATGGTTACACTGAAAGCCCAGACTTCATGAACACTGCAATATAGCCATGGAATAGAACTGCAAGTGTACCCCTTAAATTTATACAAATAATACACACACACCACTTTTATTTGTACTTTCTTCTATTGACAGAAATACATAATTTTTTCTAGTATTACAAATAATTATTAAAACATAATGCCAAAAATTTAAAATCCTTGTGCATGTCTCCTGGCAAACACATACAAACATATTTTTAGAATATAGGCCTAGAAGTGGAATTCTTCCTTCAGGACATGCACATTTTTAACTTTACTATATAATGTCAAACTGCTTTCTCAATTGTTTGTACCAATTTATTCTACATCATTGCCAATATTTGGTATTTTTCACATTTTAATTTTTATCTAAATGATAGGTATGAAATGAAATTTTCTTTTTAAAATTTGTATTTACTTGATTACTAGTGAGGTAGAGCAAGTATTTACGTATATATCAGACATCCTTATTTCCTCTCCTGTGAATCATTCATATTTTGGGTTGAATTTTTGAAATATTTATTTGTAAGACTCCTTCATACAAAGCATATACTGAGTTTTGTTGGTTGTGTATGCATTATAAATATCTTCTAGGGTGACGCTTACCTGTTTTAACATTGTTAGTGTCTTTTGCTACACTGAAGTTTTTGTTTTAATATAATTAGCCTATCATAATTTTTCTTTATAGTTTGTGTTTTACTGTCTTAAGAAATCCTTCCTTATCCAGTGGCAATAAAGATAATCCATCGATTTTCTTCTAAAAATATAAATTCTTTGCTTTTCTTTTCATTTTTATACTTATATTCCACCTGAGATCTAATGTGGTATGTTGTGAGGAAGGGGTACTATTATGTTTATTCTCCCACGTGAATAATTATATCTCCTAATACCATTCATTATATTCTTTCCACAGATTTGTAATACATCCTCAGACATATACAGGCCAGTTTCTGAAGTTGATATATTTATTTATTGCTGTTACTTTATTTTTCATTTTTAGAATTGCTGTTCCTTTTTGGAAAACCTTATTTTTTCTTATATTTGTAATTAATTTATTTCTTGATCATTTTCAATATCCTTACTTTACAGTCTCATATTATATGATAGTTCCATCGTTTGAAGATCTTGGATTTTAATCCTGCTATTTGTTGTGTTTGCTAACTCATTCATGGGGATTTTTTATCTAATGTTTTATAATTTGAGGTTGCGAGCTAATCTTTAGAAGGTATTTATCTGTAAGAATCTTGTGGAGCTTGGTTTGACAGTGTCTCCCTTCTAAGAAGTTTGGAACTGATTCCGCCAGGTGCTTCAGGGACATCAGTGACCTGGGCTCTTTTGGATGAATTTCTCAAGTTGTGATTTTCCCATACTGTGCAAATTCAAATCCCAAACTCAAATGGAGTGCAAATTCATAGCATATGTCTTTGTAGGAGATATTTTCCTAGACATAGGTCCCTTGTCTCTTCTGTGCTGATGATGGATTTTTTTTTTTAGTCCGTTCTACTCAACAGTCACAACTTTGTGCCGAAGATCTCTGTTCCAACCCACAGAGTCTCAATTTTCCATTCCATATCTCCACATGACTATTAAAACTCAAGCCTTTGGTTAGCGAGACCAATAACACTCTCCCAAGGACAGCCACAGCATCAATTCAAATATTTATCCTTCAGGTCTTCAATTCCATCTTTATTTCTGACACATGGTGATAGCTTCATTTCCTTTCAAGATCAAATATACATAGAAGAGGTATCTTATTTTACCTAGTATTGCTAAGTGTTTGTAGCAGGGACAGTCTAAAGATTATTAGCCATGTTTCTAGAACTAGAAGTAAAAAGAAACTTCTTTTCTCTAGTAAAAATCAATTAATATCACAATTGGTGAGCTGAGTCCTTGTAACTTACTAATTATGAAACTTTTTCAGTTCAAAATTATATATCCAGAGTACGTTTTATCCCTCTTACTCTGAGCTTCAGGAAACCACATAGAAAAAAACACATAATTAAGGTCCATACATAGCCCGGAGCTCTAATTAGAAACTTTATACAGAACTTCACATGGATACAAATAAATTCTTCAATTTTCTAGATTCCCTCAGAAGCCCTTCCAATCACCTTTTTCTAGAATCTCTTCTAGATCACACAAACACACACACACACACACACACACACACACACACACTTTTCAAATAAGTTTTCTCTGTTTACTGTCAACAAATTCTACTGGCTTTTCTTCTTCCTTTCCATTAGTTCAATACCACTTTTCTAAGTTCTTGCTATGTGCTAGGCATTGGGGATATTGCTAAAAATAAGACAAAGCCCTGGACTCACACAGTTTCAAACCTAGTATAGTGGAAGGAATAAAAATAATAAACTAATTAATAAATATATTTTAGGTTGAAGCAAATGAAATGGCCAATATTCAGTTGTTCCTAACCCACCAAAAGGCAATTTCATATCATTCAACTTAATAGAATATGACAGGTGGTAACCAGTGCTATGCAGAAGAAGGCAGGGTAAGTGCATAGAAAGTGATGGGTGAGTGTGAATGTGCTATTTTAGATAGCACAGCCACAAATGCGTCTCTTCAACAGTGCCATTTGAACAGAGATGAGAATGAAGTGAGAAAGTGAGTAATATGGATATCTGGAGAAAGAACATTCTAATCAGAGAGAAATGAAGGTGGAAAGGCCCTGAGAAGGGAACAGCAAGGAAAGCAGAGGGACCTGAACTAGTAAGCAAGAGTAAGAGTGGTGCAAGATAAGGGCTGGGCCCGGGAATGCCATGTCAGCTATGGCAAGGCGTCCTTATCTCACCCCCAGTGAGACGGGAAGCCCTTGGCAAGTTTGGGCAGAGGAGTGGCAAAATCTAACTTGTATTTTCAATGGTGTGGAAGCCAGCCTCTGGGTGGCAGGATGGACATAGGAGCTGAGGTAGGAGACTATTGCATTCACCCAGGGCTGAAACCAGGGTAACTTAGACTCAGGTGGTAGCAAAGGAACTAATGTGAGGCTAGATCCTCACAATTGATTCATGACCTTTCTAATCTTTCTTTTTTTAAGCATATTTGTCTCGTCAATGTCTTATTCCCAAATACATTTTCAAGCCCATTTCCTGGCCTCAGTTGATTCTGGTGTCAAAATCATCTTGCCTGCCTGCGTCTGATTCCAACAGGAGACTTATAAATCTTCTAATTCAGCACCCCACCCTCAAATCTAGGTTTGCATGTCCACAGCCTCACACATCTGCATCACAACTTTTGTCTCTAATCACTTTCAGGTTAACAGCAGCGTACCTGATCGAGCAGCAGCTGACATTCACTGAGCAAAGACCACCACCAAAAACCAAGCTTGTGGCTCCAAAAGCCACCAGAGTTTCCTTCTGTCTCTTGCCAAAGACTGTTACTGACAGGTGGGCCGTTCCTGAGTGACAGCAGGAAAGGGCCATCCGTGGCCCACTGCCATGCAGGGTAGCTCCTCTCAGAAAGAAAACTCTTAACCCTATCCCTGCAGCTGGACCCCTTCCTCAGAAGTGTCTACACTTTGCAACTGCCCAAAGAGGAAGTTGTCTAAGGGAGTTACAACCCTTTAGGGAGAAGCTGACCACAGCTTAATGGCATGTGAATGCAACCTCTGCAACTTCTGACCCCATTTCCCTCTCATTCCCACACAGGGCTAGGTGTATTTATTAATATCAAACGTTTAGGTCAAAGTAACTAGCTCTACAAGGTCAACACCATGGTACCAGGACATGATAGAAACTCAGTTTTCTGTCTCTCAGTGCAATAGGTCATTCAAGAGTAAAATGTAAAATGTTTATAAAATATAGTTGGTCCAGTAGGACAAGTTGTGTCAAAATCATTTACCAACATATCTTATGTTTAACAAAATCCTGACGTGTAGCTTGCATGAAGTATGCAAACAGGCTGCAAAGGGGAGGACATGACATTAAAATGACACTAAAATTACTGCTCAACTATAAGAACTTGCCCACTTTAGTTTTAACAGCACGGAGTCTACATAGGGTCACAAGAAACAGGATTTAAATGAATATTCAAAACCATTTTCCGAAAAGGCATTTTGCAAAGATACAAGTAGGTATACTTCTTTCTGAAAAATAATTCATTTGTACTATAAAATGGAATGAGAAAACAGAAATCAAAATGTATTCATCACCCTGGTTTCTCTTATACTTACAAATAAAACAGAAACCACATCTCAATATTGCAGAAAATTAAGCTAGATCTGAAGTGAAGTTAAGCCTATGAAGGCTAAAAATTACAGCCCTAATTCAATCTTCTATTAAAAGCATTTATGATGCCAGATAATGTAAAAGAAATTTAAGATGACTACCAAAAAGCCCACTAATATGACATTTCCTTGAATTTTATTGTTGAAAATCCTCTTCTGCTGAAATTTCAAGGTTTTTCACGGTGCTTCTACATACACTCTGACCCCAATAATTGCAAATCTACCTGTTTTGTAGACACGGAAGCTACCATCAGATAGCAAATTTATTGTGCTGAAACTGGAGTCAACATTCAAAGAGTTCTTTGCAGCACAGATATTTTTTCGCTTATAAATTATCATTCATTTTTCCAAATACCGTGCAAATAACAATATTGAATAGATTTTTCTTTTAATTTGAAAGTTCATTGCACACGATAGCATGTTCTACTGATGTGCCTGTTTTAGGTCTCCAGTCTCTGATCGATGATGGTATATAGCTCTAGAGGCAACTAGGAGGTGTCACCGAGCAGGTCATAGTCTGGGTCTGACTTGGCTCAAAGAAGCAAAGACTTGTGCCTAGGCCTTCTTTACCTGATAACTTCATTTTCAAATATAGTCATGCACCACATAACCATGTTTCAGTCAACAACCGACCACATACCACAGTGGTCCCATAAGATTATACTGGAGCTGAAACATGCCTATCATCCAGTGACATTGTATCCATTGCAACATTACAGCATAACACATTACTCTTAGGTTTGTGGTGATACTGGTGTAAACAAACCTACTGCAATTTGGGTGGTATGAAACTCTAGCACATACAATTATGCACAGTACATAATACTTGATAATGATAAATGACTAGGTTCCTGGTTTATATATTTACTATACTGTACTATACTTTTTATCATTATTTTAGAATGTACTCCTTCTACTTATTAAAAAGAAATTAACTGTAAAACAACCTCAGGTAGGTCCTTCAGGAGGTATTCTAGAAGGTGTGACAGCCCCATGCACGTTATTGCCCCTGAAGACCTTCCAGTGGGACAAGATGTCAAGGTGGAAGACAGTGATACTGATGATCCAAACCTTGTGTAGGCCTAGGCTAAAGTGTGTGTCTGTGTCTTAGTTTTTAACAAAAGAAGTTTAAAAAGTAAAAAAAAAATTTTAAATTTAAAAACAGAAAAAAAGCTCATAGAATAAGGATATACAGCTACACAAAAATATTTTTGGACAGCTGTACAATGTGTTTGCATTTTAAGTTAAATGTTATTACAAAAGAGCCAAAGCTTTTAGAAATTAAAAAGTTTATAAAGTAAAAATTTACAGAAAGCTAAGGTTAATTTATTATTGAAGAAAGAAAAAATTTTTAATAAATTTAGTGTAGCCTAAGTGTACAGTGTTTACAAAGTCTATAGTAGTGTACAGTAATGTCCTAGGCCTCTGCATTCACTCATCACTCACTCACTTACTCACCCAGATCAACTTCCAGTCCTGCAAGCTCCATTCCACGGTAAGTGCCCTATATTCGTGTCCCATTTTTTAGTTTTTTGTACTGTATTTTTACTAGACCTTTTCTATGTCTAGATATTCTTAGGTACATAAATACTTGACACTGTTGCAATTATCTATAGTATTCAGCATAGTAACAGGATATACAGGTTTGTAGCCTAGGAGCAATAGGCTATACCACATAGCCTAGGTGTAGAGTAGGCTACAGAATCTAGGTTTGTGTAAGCACACTCTATGATGTTCACACAATGACAAAATTGTCCAAAAACACATTTCTCAGAATGTATCCCCATTGGTAAGCAACATATGACTGTATCTAAATTAGATGGATATCAAAGCTAAAAATATATGGGGGGTGGAGAATATGACATTAACATACTTTTTAAACAAAGAAATATATATTTCTTATGAATAAAATAGTTTATTTTCTAAAAAATTCCACTCCAAATGGCACAATAAATACTCACAATTCCACAGCACACTTTTAAATTTTTTTAGTCCAACGTCGGCTACAGAGTCACTCCAGCTCATTGAGTTAGTTTCTTTCTAAAGACGTTTCAAAATACCTGAAGTTCTACTAAAAGCAGAGACCCTTTCAAATGCGTGGCAAACAAGGATCATTTAGTCTTTGGGGAGAGTTGGAAGATATTTGAAAATATGGTAGTGGCAATGGCAGGGGTGTAGACTGAAAAGGAGACATAGAAATGAAGGATGCTGCAGCATTCGAACTTTTAGTTCTAAGATTTTACTCCTATGGAAAGAGTGGAAAATCAGAGCAAAATCTAAGAGAGCAGGAATCAACCAGAAAAAAGTGGTCAACCAAATCTCTTTGACTTGCTTTCTCCTCTGCATGGATCCTCTCTGTTTAAAATAGTGCTTATGCCACACCTAGACTGTTTTCTATCCCATAACACATTTCAGGGAAAGACCTACAGGAATAATATACATAAACTACAGTGGGATTTTGATTTCTACCATCCGGGACTTGACTAGAATGTTGAATAGACCATGTGCCATTTACACATTGGTGGATTAAGTCAATGCTTTGAAAGGCCAATAATCACTGGGCTGCAAAGAAACAGCTCACCAGCAAACAGGTCACTATGAGTTATGGACAGCAATATAAAAGATGAAAAGACATTAGTACCCAAAGCCAATTTGTTGAAACTAGTCAAATGGCACAAAGTTAACCAGAAAGAGCCCATGATTCTGCTGATAGCAGTTGTTTTGCAGGTTTCAGCCGTTTAATTTTTAATCTGGGCTCCTAAAGCACAGGCTCTTTGCACCTTGCCCTAGAGGTTCTGAGTAAATGCATTTTATTTTTAGACGTTTTCTCTCTTGATACAGGGTTCCACAAATACGAAAGAGCAAGTCATCCCCCAGGCATGCTAGCAGTTGTTGCTGTCTCTTCTCTCTCACTCTGTGGTCTCCTACGAGTGTTTAAAATAACAATGTGCCAAGAAATGTTTTCCTGCAGAACAAGTCACTTCTCTTCGCTGGCCCTAAAATGGGTGCGCATTAAAAGGATTGAGTCTGCTTTGGAATATCAGGTTGTCCCTTTTTGATAAATTGGAAGGTGCTTCAGACTTGAGAGTCTATCTCAATTTTACAGTAAAGAGCTAGCCTATGAGAAAGGAAAAAAAAAAAAAATCCCAGGTGGTGTTTTTATTGAAAACACTATTATTACCATTCTAGCAAAAGAATCAATTGTGAGGAGAAAGAGCACAACCATCTTAATTAATATTATTTACTATCTTAACAGATGTTCAGGCAATATCACACACCTGACATGCCTGGACTGAGTACTGAAGTCAAGGGTATTAAATCAAAAGAAGCTAAATGTCTTCATGACTTCTGAAATAATAATTCAAAATGGGTTTGTCAATATTTCAGAAAATATGTCTCAGATTAACGTGCAATAATGGAACAGAGTAAAAGGAACATGATTCAAGGATAAGTTACCCACAGAATTATGTGGTGTGATAAACTGCTAATTCAACAAAGCCATCAATGTATTCTACCTTAGTAATGTCTCTTATTTCTGAAAAGAATCATCATATCAATCAGCCTTGATTTTTAGAAGAGTGTATATTAAATATATCTGTTCTTTCTACACCCTTCTGAAATTATTTTTAGCTAGGGATGATAAGCAAAGATCATATACCACTGTCAAAATGAAGACACTGATGATTCTCCAAGGAGGGACACTGCTGTGTGGGAGATTAGCTATGATCCATTTGTTCTTGGGTTATAATCACTTGATGGCTGAGAAGTCCAGGGTTCAACCAGAATGTTAACATTATACTGAGAGGCAAAAGAAGACTTATTCCCATGATGCCTTCATGATACCATTTAAGATGCCTGAATCATGCTCATTCATACATATGCCAGCATCCCTGGCCCCAGAGAACACAATTAGAAACATGTTGTTCTGTGAATATTCAGACAAGATGCCATCTTGTCCAGCCCCTGCCTTTAGGTAGGTGAAGCATTATTCACTCCATTTCACAGGTAAAAGAAGTGATTCCAAGAGCATATGTGCTGCCAGAATTCATTTGTCCTGATGCCCAATCCAATACGCCTTCCACTAAAGCAAAAATAATAGCAATTAATAATAATGTACAGGGTTTCCATGGTGTCCCCTCATATAATCTTATAGCCATAACTTGACTGGAAATTCAAAATCATCTCAGTAAACCATGAGCAAAATCATGTATAAAATCATACAGAATGCATAAAGTACAAGAAGCAGTTGTTGGTAGCACAGACTGTGTCATCATGATATTTAGACATAATCTGATTTAGCCAATAATGAGATGTATGACCTTGGAAAAGTCATTTAATCTTTTTATGCCTCAGCTTTCTAATCTGTGAAATCAGAATATGAATGATATCTACATTGTAGGGTCATTGCCACCTATCCAAGTACTAACCCAGCCCAACCCTGCTTAGCTTCATAGGTGAGACAAGATCATGCGTGTTCAGGGTGGTATGGCAGTAGATGAGGGACATTGTAAAAATTAAATGAGAAAACATATATTAAGCCCTAATGCAGTACCTGAAATGCAGTAAATGTTCAATTAGTACTGCTATTAATATACAACGAGAGCGTTTATTAGCAGGTACTGTAACTCTCATAGAAAATCTATTAAAAAATAGCAGCAAGACTTTAATAGTTCCTAAGGAAGAGAACTTCTACCGTAATTTACACTTCATTTCCCCTGCTCAGAGGTGTCATATTCACCCTTTTTCCCTTCTGCAAGTTTAGTGACCATCTCTTCGTATCAAAGGATGAGGATGAATATCATTGTTCAAGCATATCAGCTGAGATTATAAAGAGTACATACATTTCAATTTTACCAACACTAACTCATTAGAGCATCTCAGAATTCATGAGGAATCTTTCCTTATTATGTCGTGAATAACTATTCATGAATCATTTTCTATTTCCTGAAAAACTTTCTAGTATCTCAATATATTGGTTTTTGGACTCAATGAGAAGTGGGTTCAAATACTAACTCTGCTGCTTTCTAGCTATATAACGTGGAGCAACTCACTTCTTCTTTATGAACCTCAATTTCTTCATTTATAAATGGATGTAATTATACCATAGGATACTGTGATAAGGAGTAAATAATTTAAGTTCACAATTAATTAATTGCTCTTTATCAATATCATCACCATCATAATCAACTACTCAAGAATAACATTGGTTTTGGTTATGATTTATTCCTGGGGCCAGAAAATACTCGCAACATGTTTTCCAACCTAAGCTCAGGGAGTGATTCTTCAAACATTGTCAATTTTTTTACATTTCTCCAACTTTGGTGGTGTCATTTTGAATTATAATCTTGATGTTTAACAAGATCATCAACTCCCTGGACACATTCATTGTCAAAGAAAGAGCTTACAATTTCAGTACTGCACCGGGGATCCCAGAGTTTACTTTTAGTGGTTAAAAATCAGAGCAGTTCCTCCACGTATCTTTACCAAGCCTTATTTACATGGAATCTCCAGAGTTAACACCACCAGATTCTGTGGTCATTCCAGTTGACCAAAGTAGTACTCTCTATTCTAAACTGTTGCCAGAACTCAGTCTACATGTAGAGTTCCAAAATCATACAGTCATCACACCCAAGGATATTATTTCAAACATCACCATCAGTGGGCCCACTACTTTTATAGGTTAAATAATGTTGTAAATCAGAGGTTTGAAAATATCTTTAAAGGATGGTTTTGTAAAAACCACTTATTTAAAGATTAAGGGACAGACAAAAAATATGATCAGAATCTATTTTATTCCAGAAATACTTAAATTTGTGATTTTATTTAAAATATGAAATCAATAATCCTAAACTCATATGTCCTTCAACTACTTGGAAATGTACTCACAATTTGAATCTCGTGAATTGTTTAGAACAAAAGAGAGCTAGACAACTACATTAATTAGATATATAACACATAAAAAATTTTTCTAGTCAATACACTGAAGAGCACTAAGGAAACAGCATTATTTCCCTCAAGGAAATAATAATACACACACATAATCAAGAGGATTTATAAAGCAACATATTTTGAATATGTTAGGTGACATAGTGTGGGAGGGACAGAATTGAAGGATCTAACTGAGGAGGCAGATGTATGAAGAAATAAAACCCACAGTGACAGAGACAGGAGTGTGCTTGCTTCTTGGGAAGAATGTATGTGCAAACATATTGGGGTAGAAACAAGAGAGTTGATTTAAAAATTGTTTAACAATATTATAGTGTCTGAAATTCACATAGAAGCACACATACACATAAACACACACACAAATGGTAACTACGTAGAGGTGATAGATACATTAATAATCTGGAATGTGGTCATTTCACCATTTATATGTATAGCAAAACATCAAGTTGTACACCTTAAATATATACAAATTTTATATGTCAATGATACCTCAATAAAGCTGTTTAAAAAAGCAAAATAAGATTCACACAGAAAAGATGGACAAAAAGAAAGTTGGATTTAATCCTACATAGGTTATTAAATATGAAATGTCTGATTTCCTTAAGTACTAAAGTTGACAGTTAATATCTCTGACATTTCACTTTGACACTTTTTTTTTAAATAGTGAAGGTACATCCTCATTCTTTCAAATGTACATTTTGGCTTGTAATTATCTTTAAAACTTTTTTTAGAGCCATTTTTGTGAAACCATGGATAAGTCAAAAATTCATGTTATTTCTTAATATGAGTTCCATCGTGGAACCAATGCAGTGCAGACAGCTAGAAATATCAAGGAAGTATTTGGGAAAGATGTGGCTAATGAATGCACAGTACTTCTATGGTTTGAGAAGTTCTGTTCTGGTTATTTTAATCCTGAAAATGAGCCATGTGGGTGACCTTTCTTACAATGCAGTGGAAGACTGGTGAGTAACTAGATTTTGTGTGGGGGTAGCGGGAAGTTCCCTCTGCTAGAATTACACAGACTGTACCGTGGGTCTGTCAATTGCCTAGTTATGGGGTATGATTACTGCCAAGGGGTCACAGGGGGACTTCGCTCCCTCTGTTCAATGTGTGATATAGGATGAAAGATTTGGGGAGTTCAAGGAAATAACAAACTGCAGAAATGTTTTTATCTGTTTCATGCACACTTGATATAATGATGAGCTGAAAGCTGTAGTGAAAATGAATCCTTCTCAATCTATGTGTGGATTAGCAAGGTTTGATGTTACTATTCCAACAACATTGGACCATTTGCAACAAATTGGAAAGGGGAAAAAAAAGCTGAATAGATGGGTTCCGCATGGATTAAATGAGTGTCAGAGGAGAAACCATCTTGAAGCTTGTCTTTCTTGCTGTCACAACATGAGGTGAACCATTTCTGCATCGTATTGCTATGTGTGATGAAAAATGGATTCTTTTTGACAATCTCAAGCATTCAGCACAATGGCTGAATAAAGACAAAGTGCTAAAACGCAGTCCAAGACCAAATATTCATCAAAGAAAGCTAATGTTGTCTGTTTGGTGGTCCACTGCTGGTATTATCCACTACAGCTTCACGAAACCTGGTCAATCAATTATAGCAGACGTCTACTGCAACCAGTTGGATGAAATGATGAGGATACTTGTGATTAAGCAACTGAAATTGGTCCATAAGACCACCAGTCCTCTTGCAAGACAACAGTCAACCACATGTCGCACAAACAACTCTGCTCAAACTATGGAAGCTGGACTTGGAAACTCTCAGTCATCCACCGTATTCACCACGCCTTGCACCAACTGACTACCACTTCTTCTAAGCTTTGGACCACTTCTTGCCAGGAAAAATATTCAATTCTCAACAAGCTGTGGAAAACACATTTTGCGATTTTATCTCCACTGGCTCTCCAGCCTTCTTTGCTGCTGGCATAAACGAGCTACCGTGAAGATGGCAGCACCGTGTCGACAGTTTAGGCACATACTTTGATTAATTGTACTGCTTGTTTGAAATATAATAAACTACACTTTTGATTTGAAATCAACATTTTAGATTTAATGACCTAAATAATGAGACATTGCAGAGTCTAAGAAAGAAAAAATAAAACAAAACATGATAAAAATAGTATTTGTGAAAGACTCTTCCATCCTCAAATCATTTCTACTTATTCTTAATTAACTGTTCTATAGAAAACCTTTCCTATTAAGGTGAAAGAGCTTTTGTTTTCTTTGCTATCAGATAATTTTCATGGCATTAGTAATACCTGAACTATTTCTGAGTGTTTTAGGCAAGACATAAAGTAAGTATTTTTTAAAAAAGACCTGCATGCATGCTTTGATGTATTTTTTTTAAGTTCCTGTTCTCTTTTAAAAGGAGTCCTTAGCTTACGGTGTGTCTGAAGGTATTTAGCATTTAGTTCCCTGATAAAATGACAAGGATCTGAGGTATACTGCAAAGCTCATACATTAACTTTTGTCACATCCAGGGGTTTGGGGAGTGAAGTCATGCTAGAGAAAGCATTACTGCCAGCAGATGCTGACAGACTCAGCATCTCCTCAGACAAAATGGACATTTTTCTGTCACTATGCGCCCCTCAACTCCACGGAGCGTCTCAAGCGATCCCAGCTGCAGAGGGATATGAGTTGCCAAGCACAGACACAATCTGTCCCCTCTCCTAAAATGAGGTTAGATTCTCATTATTCTTAAGGAGTCACATACAAGCTGTTGGCAATTTGCTCAAGTGAAGAGCAAACTGTATTGAGTAGTTGCGACACTTCATATCTCAGAAAACAACATAAACTGAATGTGCTCAGAGCCCCAGCTTATGAGCAATTTCTGGACCTATCTAATAATAGCTCAGACAAAAGGAAGAATGAAGCCTGTCACACATACCGCACTAGCTAGGCCTCGCTTTTGCAATACTAAACAGAAAGAGGGGACTGTTTAGTAACTCAGCTCTCTCCTCATCGTTGCATTACAAAACAGTCCACAAAACCGCCTGGTCTAGCTGCCTGCTGATGGTGACTTTCCCCTGCTCTGTACACTATCCTCGGGCACTGGTGAAAGCAGTGGTATGTGAATACACAGTACCTGCAGGAAATAGCATGCTTTATGGCATGAAGCATTCATACAACTCAATAAGAAAAATAAATGGAAAGACATGAATGGACAATTCACAAAAGAACAAAAATGATAAACAAATAGATGAGAAAAGATTTGACTTCAGTAACAAAACCAAAAAGCCCCCTCAAAACTTAAACAAAATAAGAAAATATTTTTACATTAAAATCAGTTAGTATTTTAAAAATTAAAAAAATCATGCTGGTGAGTTTGCAATGAATTTGGAATATTCATATATTGTTTGAAATAGCAAGTACTGGCACAAAACAGTTTGCAATAAGTACTTGATGCCTTGGAAAATATTCAAAAGGAAAAACAAAAATATTCATGTCAAAAATGTTAACTTCAGCTCTATTATACAGCAAAATAAATAAATAAAAATAAAATGAGAGAAAAGCATAATAAAAAATATGATAATCAAAGAATAAATGCTTAAGAAAACCATGCAGGAACAATTAAAAATTCTGTTTGCAAAAACTATGTTAACCTAGGACTTCCATGGTTTTAAAATTTTTATTGTAAAAATATTTCCTACATACAAAAGAACAAATGATTATAAACACTTCATATAATTTCAAATGCAAAAAATCAGGACACAAAATTTTATATACAATAGGATTACAATTATACCTAAAAATTCCCTTTGCATAAAATATATCTAGAGAGAAATAATCTGAAGTCTTAGCAGTGGTTATTCTTTGGGAGTGAAATGATACATAATTTTTTTCCTATTTTCCCTACTTTCAAAATTTTAACTTCTACTAACTGTAAGATTATCATCTCTACTATCTCTATCTTCAGATGCTGAATTGGAAAAATGTCTGAGCCACCATATTCATCTCTTTATTTTTTCAGCAAATATTTATGGACTTCCTCCTATGATCACAAACCACTAGGTATCAAAGGAGAGATAAATGCATATGAGACATATTTCATGCTTTCCAGAAGCTTATAAGAAATACAATAAATTAATGAAATACCAAAGTAGAAAAATAAACTCATCACAAATTTAGTGAATTGAATTCATAAGTGCACAGTGGCATTGTGCAAGGTGAAGATGAAGTAAATTTCATTAGGTTTTGTCCTCTCTGTATGTATTGGAGATCTGGACGAACCTCTCCAATTAATAATACCACATTCTCAGACAGAATTTGTCAAGGAATAGGAAAATTTATTCAGACCAAAGAAAGAAGTCTACAAGAACTGCCTGCAAGGCTATGCTCTGCCCTTCTCTAACCTACCTGTGGTTATCTATTAGTAATTTTATTCTTATATTACCTTTATAACCTAAAGAAACACATAAATTCCTGATCTTAGATATCCTCTTGACTACAAATTACACCCATTTCAAAAATCCACTCTATAATAACATTTTCTGTGACAGGAAGCTCAAAAATTTTCAAGGCAATGCTTTCCATTTATGGAAAGTTTGACTCATGTAACACATTTATGAAATATATGCCAGGTGTCAAGAACTGGATTAGACCCTCTTTACATGAGATGAATAAGAAAAGACCCCTGTCCTCAAAGAGCTCATGATGCAAAAAGGAAATCAGAGGATACGTAAACTATTATCTATGCTCAGGAGCCTCGAGTGCTCTCCTGGCAGTTCTACTACATCTCTGGGATGGACGCCAAGGAAAGAGTTAACACTTCTGCTTTGCAGATAAGCCTAGTAAAGAGTAGGTGGCATTAAAGTAGCATTAAAAAAGAAAAAAAATGAACCATAACGGGACACCTTTAGGAAATCCCTCTTGAAGATTGGAAGATTTATAATACATTTAATTTTTTTAATCCAAAATATTAATATGTGAAAGACTCAAGTCCTTGAGTAAAGAACTTTGTTTAGGTTCCCACCCCAACCACTCCTACCACCAATTTTAAAATGGAACTATTTTTCACTTTATATCTGTTAACATCTCATGGAAAACCCACTGGGAAAAGCTGCTGTAATCTGGCCACACATCTGATGAGGATAAGCTGAGGCTTAGAGACCTCAAACTCATACAGTAGCTGTGGCAGAAACAGGGGTGGAGCCCAGGATGCTGAGTCATTTCAGTGCTAGTTCTGTGTCCTGTAGATCATAGACATCCATAGTCACACTTTTTATTTTAAAAATCACATACTTTGGATATTGACTGACGGAACCAGCAGCATGATTTTTAGCACAGAGCAGGGAAACACGAGCAATGTATAGAACTGGCAAAACATATGAAGGTCCAAAGCGAATATAAATCTACAACACAACATGAATTTATAATAAAAAAAGATTGTAATCTCAATCTGGAGGAGAGAAAACTTAAACCGGTCACAGCGAAGGGATTAGACTTACTGCTCCCTAGAGAAGTCATGTTCTCTAACTACCTGTCAATCAATTGAAGTGTCATGGAGCAGAACTTTACATGGATGTAGCCCTGTTTATATAAAGTTGATCATCCCCATGGAGAAGACAAACAATAAAAATAGACAACAGAATTCTGTGAAAACCATCCAACTTCACAAAGAGTTCCTGAGGGAGCTTGTGTCCTCTATACTGAAAATTTCATTAAAAGGCAGGATAGATTATTATAAATTAGGAAAGGTATAAGAACAGTCCTGCCTAAAGGGAAAGAGATGGACTTGATAAAACTTCAAAGTCATTGGCAACTTTTCAAGACAGCCTGTGAGTCAGAGGCTGACCACCCCATCTATATCCACAGACTCTGCTTCTCACACTAGTTCCCTGCTTCACCTTTCGATCATTTTGCTGTTTATTGGGACCTCTGTCTACCCTATGGGGAGACATGAAAATGAAAGAAGACTGGAAAGAAATTATTTTATTGAATTCTTTGGCAGAGAGATTTATTTTTTTTAACGTAGGATACAGTAGGAGAAGGTAAAAATTATGGCTAAAATATGATTTGGATTATATGGGCATTTTTGTATCCCATTTCTTGATTAAATAGAAATAACCCTGAACATTGGGATGGTAATCACTGACCAAGCTACATATGAGAGGAGTACCTTCGGTTAATTTTCCAAACTTAGATTTTCAGAATCAATTTTCCTACTCCAAATCAGACTCCGTGAAGATTTGAACTGATTCCCTTTCTCCCATATATCTTCACCTGCATCTCTTTTTGTAATCTATAATTAAAAGGAAATAATTCTGAGAAGGGTTAGAGGAGTTTTAACATGTAACTACATTGATTACCTTTCTATTCCATTTAACTTTAAATTAAAACAATGTAAAAGCAACCACAACATTAAAATCTCTCTCACTTAAAATGAGAATATGTATGCTTTTGGCTTCTCTGAATTGATTAGCACTGATGGTCTCAAGATTTATTTTGCTCACTGTGAAACAAAGGGGTAAGCTGAGTTTAGCACTTACAATCTAAGGATAATGCCCAAGGCTTGAAGATTTTAATGATTTTTTAAAAATCAATTTATATTGACCAGGTTTAAATCCTCCTGTAAGTACTACTCAAAACAAAAGCCTCTTAAATTAAGTACAATCAGAAAGAAGAAATTGCCAATTTCCTGAGCCCCAAGTGTGCATGAAACAGATAAAAACATTTCTGCAGTTTGTTATTTCCTTGAACTTCTCAAATCTTTTATCCTACATCACACATTGAACAGAGGGAGTAAAGTCCTCCTGTGACCCCTTGGCGGTAATCATATCCCATAACTAGGCAATTGACAGAACCACAGTTCAGTCTGTGTAATTCTAGCAGAGGGAACTTTTTTCCCTACCCCCACTCAAAATCTAGTTACTCACCAACCTTCCACCTCAGTGTAAGAAAGAACAGGGAGAAATAAGAAAACAAGCTACACTCTTGCTAATCTACCCTCATCACCCACAAAGCTTATTATCACCTGGATTTAGCAATAACATGGGTTGAATTATGGCCCTGAAATGTACTACATGAAATAACACAATTGTAGAATAATTAGCCAACTACACCTAAGTGGTTCCCATCCCTCTAACACTGGAAAAAATGCCTGGTCTGATAACTAATTTAAATTATTTTTTTAAGTCGAGATAAAAGACTGGACAAAAATGAAGCAAAGGGGAGCCATAGCATAGAGGTCAAGAGTACAAGGTTTGGAGTCAGGCAAACCCAAGTTCAAATCCTGACACTGATACTTGCTCTGGGACCTTGAGCAAGTTAGCTCTGAGCTTCAGTTTCTTCCTGTAAAGTAGGGATCATGGTAGTTCCTCACACGTAAGTGAGGCACATGGTAGCTATTATTATCAATATCTTAACAGAAGATTCCTGGGACCACAGAAAGCCTCTCTTTATTTTACATGCAATATCCTGCAAACAGGAGGGTTTCCTCATCCTGTGATTTGACCTCAAAACACCATTTTTTAACAAAAGTATGTGATGGGACAAGATCATCTCCAATTTTTAGCAGTGTGGGCTTAAAGTCATATTATGGAAACCAAAAATCATCTTCTAAAATGCACTGACAATGTAAATTTATCTTCCAACACTGCATTCTAGCTTTGTCAACCTTAGAGAGGGTCGCTCTCACACGATAGGGTATTGTTTCACACTCACCATGGGAACAGGAGAAGGGCTGGGAAAAATGGAAAGTAGAGGAAAATGCAGCTGGAATTAAAGTGAGGTGTGCCTCGACTTTCTAATTATCTGTACGTTGGGAACGACCATTTATTTGTGCAAGAAGGAGGGGCGATCTGAATAGGGGTGGGAAAACAGCAGCAGAGGAGAAATCCCTACAAATTATAAACAAAAAACTCAGTTCATGATCGACAGCTTCTCTTGGGACTTCCCGGGGGATCCAATTAGTGCTGGTTGCCGAGGTGGGTTTGTTCATATAAACCTCTGTGCTAACACCCACCTGTGCTACACCTGCCTCCAATGGAGTGACAGAGCCTCTGTTAATGAGCCTTAGGGCCCATCAGCCCACAGACAGAGTCCTGCTAAGGACTCCAAAGCAGGTGTCTTAGAGTAACCAGCAGGAAAACTCCCTTAAATTTTATTGCTTTATTGAAAACTAAGACATGTTAAAATGATGGTTTATTCTTTCTACACCTCTTTTTCTTTGCGCCTTATTGCCTTAAACAACAGTGACCACAGGCTCTGTGTAAATTCTAATCGATTGCCCCTCCAGCTGCTGGGTGATGTCACTGGAGCAGATTATAAATGCAGGCAAGGACAAAGTGACAACAATTAGTAATATCTACAGAATCATTCCCCCCAGTAGCAGTTGGAGACACAGTTAACACTAGCTATACAAAACAGTTAAAGCACAGTTTAGCAACATCGGGGAAGCTGCCTGGCCAAATTGCTCTTGCAATAACATTCTTCAGTCTCTACTGCTTCAATATACAGAACTCAGGATGCCTTGTGAATTCGTTTAGTGTGACCGCAGACAAACTGACACTAGTTTGGTTATTTTGTCTCATATAACAACACTCATCCTCATGGAGGCATACCTAACCTGGTTCCTACTACCAAACGACCAGGCAGAAAACATTGATGAAAACATATTATGAGCAGAGGATTGTATAAGGCACTCTGCAAAGAAAAGAAAATCCCTCAAAGTCCTTGGCTTTTATTGATAGAAGCAAAAATGAATAAAATTAACAATGAGTGACACTACATGTGAAAAATAACAAACTAAAACAACTTAAGGATTTCTGAAAAGGAAACAAAAAGATAAATGCAAGAAAGGCTCCCCTGAGTTTAATTTTTTAAACAGTGAGACATAAATTAGAGGAATGGATAATATATGGAAACAAAGTTTTAGAAGTGGGAATGCACAAAATGTGAAGCCCTAAACTGTATAACCCAATGATCTGAGAGACACTCAAATTCTCAAGCTCAGATTTTCATGAAAACAATCAAAGGGAAATAAAAGATAATTTACTAAATTTTGTGTCGGCCAAATTCTTCCCTACACAATTCCATCTTCATGGTTAAGTGGCTGCTGATTAATTTGACTTCAGTACAAATAGAACAGGGTGGTACCTTGGGCCTAGTGATAGCTAAAGCAATGACAAAACCACTAGAATGAAGCGCCCCACCTCCCCCACACACATACACACCCATTCTCTCATTGCTGCAGGTAGCAGCTTTATCCATGAACAAATTAGAATTCGAAAAGACAGCCTAGGCAAAACAAAAGAGAGAGAGAGACACTAAATTCCTTTCAAGTGTATTAGCCAAATGGACTGAGATGTCTCAGAGGTATGAAGTATAGTTGGTTGCAAATTCGGCAACATTCGGCAATGTTTACGTCAACAAAAGTACATTGATCTGACACTGAGCTGGTACTAAACTGGGGTTGTGGGTCATGTCTTCAGGATCCATTATTCCCTTAAGGTTGCCTGGGACACCTCTGAGGTTGGAAGAATGTGGAGAAGTTAAAGGCGAACCACACACTCTGCTCACATAGCTCATTCCATCCCAGATTATGGAAGAATAAAATTTTACAGCTGAGAAGAGAGAACATTTAGTGGAATCCTTACTCAGAAAGGGCCCTGGGAATTCACTCATTCATTTATTCAAGTACTTACTAAGTGCCAGGTACCACTGTGCTAGACACCAAAGATACAGTGATGAAAAGTATAGGCATGTTTCCTGCTCTGTGCAGTTTACAGGAGAAAGGGCAAGTAGTTGAAAAATGGAAACATAGTTAATAAGTGCTAAGACTGCAGAAAAGTTGAATGTAGTGTGTTCTGATCACCTCCTCTTCACCCCAGTGGCGAGGGAGGGATTCCCACTCTAGGGATAGGGGGATAGCTGAATACATGACACACAACCTGGACAGACAGATTGACAGCAGTTTATTAGTGACATATACTCACAGCCAGAAGGGAGGGGACACTGCGCACCACACAGGCCACATGGGTGTACTCAGGAAGTATAAACAGGTAGGGGCTGCATGAACCAGGTTTTGTAGTAACAAGAGCGTGAGTAGCCCCCACAAGAGGATCTGACTGGCATAGTTAAATAATCCCACATAATGTCAGGGAACTGAAGCCCACTGCTCAGGGATAAGCAGATACTATTCCTGGTCCCCATGATAAGCAAGCCATTTGGCTAAGGAGATCTTATCCACCAACCACAGTGGGGAGAAAACTTGTGGTTAGGCCATATAAGGCTCTTTTGGTTTTACCAGAAGTCAAGACAGCACATAATATTGAAATTTAATTTCAAGCCTTACCTCACACAGTGGTATAGAATGGTTCATAGGCTGGCTCAAGGCCAGCCCTGGAATTACCTGTGACTCTCTTAGAATGCCTTAGCTCATGGGGCCCTAGACCACAATAAAACCCCTTTTCTGTTCCACTGCTCCTACTCTCTACATGGCAGAATAGCTCAGGAACACAAAGGGTGCTAAGGGTCACCAGCTGGTGTCTCAGGTCCAACTCAAAAATGCTGCACTTGTTCTGGGATGCCGCGCCTCCTCCCAAGGCAGGGCAGATGACAGCAAGGTGCTTCTCTGAAGCAGCCTCTCTGGCAATTGTACTCAGTATGAAGTTAATAAAGGCATAAGGCCCCTTTTACACCAGTGAACACATGTTCATCAGAACAGGACAGAAGTTACAGAGGTGCAGAGAGCGTTGGTCCCTCCTGAGATCGCACATAGCTTGGAGAAGCAGCTGTCCACGGTCAGAGGAAGAAGGTGCTTTGCCTCACAGGGCTCGCCTAGAAGTAGCAGGAGGCAGGAAGTGGGAAGCTATTATAGATGCAGCAAGAACGAGAAGCAGATGTTTGCAAGGGTTGTCACTCAAACAGGAGGCCAAATTCCTGCCCTGAACACCATCTCATCATCAGTGGAGGGAGAAAGAGAGAGAAAGAACCTGAATAGAGAAATTCCATCTCTTGCAAGGAGTGCAAACAGTTTGTTTCCCCACAGAAGGATATTGGAAAGCTCCATGAAAACAGGCGCTAGAGAGACATAGAAAGTGGAATGACAGTACTTCTTTATGGGCTTTTATAAAGAAGGAAACCGTGAAGTTCAAGAGTCTGGCAATCTAACATTTTTGCAGAAGGAAAAGGTCAGCTTCCAAATAGAAAAGTGCTATCTGGCTTCTTTTTAATTTGCTCACTTTTCTTCATGTTTCTTTCTCAGTATCCACTGTCATCAGCAACTTCCCCAGGCTGGGGCTACTTCACCCCGGGGCAGCGTGTGCCTGGGAGGATGCTTGCAGGTAATTTGGAAGTGGCAGGAGACTAAGGCAACCTCCAAGCTGCTGATTCCTGAAATCTGGCAGCGTCCACACATGGTGTACCTACTGTAGGTGTCAGTCCTCACTTTCCCCCCACCCCGGCCTGATTCTAGATGGATATGCAATCTAACTCAATAAACTTTAAGAGTTTACGTCTGTGACTCAGAAGAAAGACATCTGAGTCACATCCACCTTTCTGTCTCCTTGGGGCTGTAAGTGAAGTGGAAATAGAAAGTCAGGGGACATACTGTCTTACACTCAGCCAAAAACACATGACTGTGCTCTCCTATGCTACAGACCAAATGATAAAGTCCCGACTACTTTCATTTAGAGCAAACCTAGAGGATTGAAGAAAAGCACATGGGTATTATCATAACCCCATGTGGTTTCTGCCCAGACTGCTCAGGCACTATGTTGTTCTTTCTGCTTCTCCTCCCCTCAGGCATCCCTTATTAAGAGGACAGCAGAAGAGCACTAGACTATGAGACAGAATGAAGTACTATGCAAAAAGCCATACCAAATAAACAATATAATAAGGACTTAACCTATATATGTATACGTTTTGGTCGACAATTACATTAGAAATATGCTTGGGGAGAAAGGACTGGGGATAAAATACAACAGCATATAAGCAAAGAGATAAAGAAGAAAGAGGAAATCATTATCAGGGCCAGTTATTATATATCAGATTTTACAAGTGGGTGTGGTTGGGATAGAACTGTTTTGTGTGAGTATTGTGTGTGTGTGTGTGTGTTTATATCTTACTGTATTTTCTAATTTTATTAATGAGATTACAATACACAAATAAAAATATTTAAAACACACATACACATAAAAGATAAGTAGGGTGCTTCAAAACAATATGCTGCCATACAATCTATTTATAAATGAGAAAGTGCTTGAGCTGGAAGCAGACATATCCAGCTTTGTCTCTTACTAACTGTGTGTACTTGAGCAAATATACCTGTGGGCCTCAGTTTCCACACCTGTAAAAGTAAGGATACCACCACCTACTCTACAGGGCTTTCTTAAGATTAAATGTTACATCTGTGAAAGTACCTTGACCAGTACTGGGAGTGCAGACATCAGAAATATTCATTTCCTTACCTTTTACACAACTCCTCTGTTCAATGCAGGGATTCAATCCCCTGTTTTGATTCAGGGCTCACTGCAGAGATTAGACTGTGGAGAGCTTAACAACTTGCAAAAAAATGGATCGGACAGCTGTTTATTGCACCAAAGAGAACACTCCTCCTTTATCTGTAAAATCTGCTGTCTGTGGCAAGATTTATCTGTAGGTCTTTCTGATGAAGTAAGGGCATCTCTCATTCATTCCCAGTCAAAGGCTAGCTCTGGTGTGTGTGTTGCTCTTGTTGGTAGTGTTTTTTGCTCACTTAAAGCTCTGAGAGAACCAAATCAGCCAAAGCCAGAGAAAGGGAAGCTTTCCCAGCCCTTAATTTCGCAGGCTGTGCAGGCGCCATGGAAAGGAACTACTATGGCACTCGGCGTGATAAATGATTCGAGAAAGACAGAAAGAGGCCGTGGTCCTGCTGTCATCATCACAATCAAGGCCATAGCAAGGCAACTGCCAGATAATGAAGAAAACAAACATTCTCAAAGAAAAAGCCTTTATCATAGCTGTACACAAAAAAAAACCCCACAAAGTATGAGGGGAAATGTTTAAGAAAGTAAAAGATATAAAATTCGGTACTCAGAGACACACATATTTGCTTGCTTTTAGGAGCTACCACTGACTTAGAAGCCATCCTCTTGGTCTCTCCAATAAAAGCTTATCTTCACAGAAAGGCAGTGCCCTGGAGCCACTCTCAAGAGCAGTAGCAACACCATAGGTGAGGTTCCTCTACATAGGTAAAGAGGAACCTCTTCAGATATGGGCTGGTGCCTCACAGGCTCAGCAACTTACAGAAGGTACCTAAACAGCACATGACTGGAGGTCATTGCAAAGTGATTCCAAGTCTGCTGGACAGCCTAGTTTCAGGGCAAAAGCTAAAAGTTCTAAGATCCAGTACTGTCTCTGCTTCCAGCCTCCCGTGAGAGAGCAGGCAAATCTCCTGGATCCTCCAGTACCTCCTAAGTTAGAGTGTTGCACTGCCAAAAGTTCTTTACCTGAGGCCTAAAATCCTGCTGAAATTATATGCCAAATTTTGTGGCTATGGGCAGATGTTCCTCTTTCTGAGAAAAACTCTATAGACCCTCAAAAAGACCCATCATCCAAAAATATGTTAAGAACAACTAAATAATTCATAACTTCCCGTCCAGATCCCAATTGTTAGAGCAAATTTTCTGATTATAAAAACAATACACACTCAATATAGAAAACTCAAAAAATGTAGCCAAAAAGAAAAATCTTCTGTAATTGGGTCACCCAGAGATAACCACTGCTAACACATACAGATACATAAATATTTCTTGTATTTTATATTTACATGATATATTCACTGTTATGCTCTGCTACATTCCACATTTTCACATTAAAAATTCTTCAAAAATAGCGCTTTTAATGGTCATATAGTATTTGATCATAAGGATTTAATTATATTTTATTTAACTATTTTCCTATTGCTGGATATCTATGATGATTTTACTGTTTTGCCATTATAAACGATGCTGCTGTGAACATTCTTGAATGTCAAACTTTGGTTATCATAATAGATTTTGACAGGTAATAGAGCTACTAAATATTTTTGAGCAAAAAAATAGCAAAATCTCTAGAACTAGGGATCTATCATACAGCATGGTGACTATACTCAATACAATGTATTATGTACTTAAAAATTGCTAAGAGAGTAGATCCTAAATGATCTCACCACAAAACAAGTGAAGTGATGAATATATTAATTCACTTGATTTAATGATTTCACAATGTATACATATATCAAAACATCACATTTATATAACTATATACAATTTTTATTTGTCATTTATACCTTAATAAAGTTGGGAGGGGGGATAATAGCAAAATCAGTATTTGTCGTAAGACAGCGTAGGAGATGGACTGAAATAGGGGGAGTAAAGGCTTGGTGACAAGGTAGAAGGTTTTACCTGAGAACTTGAACCAGGAAAGAGACAGTGAGACTGGACATGAAGGTCCAGACATAGAACGTATACCAAAGGCAAATTACCGTGAGTCAGTGGTTCAGACAGAGAGAAAAGTCAAAGAGTAAGCTGAGTTTCCAGCCTTCATAATTGGAAGAATGAATATGCCATTAACCAAGATAGGGAAGTAAGTCAGAAAAGCCAGTTTAGAGATAGGAAGACAGTCATCTCTGGAAGGTCACTGCAAGAGAGATTATCACAAATAATTTAGGACACTGATTTATAGTAATATAAACTAGAAAGTAGGAGCCAAAGGAACTCACTGGTATAGCTTCTCTTAGCTCTTGAACGTTCAAATCCTCGTAATTGAGTATTGGTAATGAACATCATTTAAGGCATAGATGCTGAGCAGTTTGCTTCATTCAGGCTAATTTTTCATAATCATGACTAGATTGGTAAATTTTTTAAGATTATACCACATTTTTCATCTTTATCTGTATTGTTTTACTTTTCATTTCTATAGATTCTTTTAATCAATTCTATTTCAGATAAATGAGATTAGTCCTAGACAGAAAAAAAATTCCAGAAATCAATGTCATTAACATATAAAATACCACCAGGAGAAAGCTAGGAGTCTAATTCAGTGAAGATATTTTGAGTTTTCCATGATATAGTAAAGCAGTAGGAAGGAGAAGTAGGTATTTCCCCATGGGATATGTGCTTATCATTCAGATCCTTACATATTTAACACAACTCTGAAACAGTAACTCTAGACTTAAATTTAAAAAGTCATCTTTTATTCAAATATTTACCATGGAAAAACTTCTACATCATTCTTTATTATTGGAGTATGTTCTTTCCAAAAGTTTCAGTTTGCCAAGCAAGGATATAGATGGTCACCATTTTGGGTCACCATTTTTACTGATTTCAAAATACTGCAGAGAGTCAAAGATACAGATAGTGGCCAATTGGCAGAGAGGCTATTGTTGCTATTTCCATTTTAGTATGGGGACACTATTATTTCTGATAGACACTCTCCTTGGTACGATAAATCTATTCAATAAAGAAAGCTGTTTTCATATGCCAGGCACTGGTACTAGGTACTGATGGTATACATGAGATCAAGTTCATAGAAATGTAATTGATCCAATTCTTTCCTTGTAACTGGGAATTATAGGAATAAAGAAGCTAACCAGTTCCTCCTAACTTCTAATCCTACAATTTCACCTTCTAATTCTTTCCTTCATAGTCCCATTCTGGGTGAGAAGACAACTGACCAGTTATATGAGAGCCGTAGAAGTATAATCCCCACAAAAGCCCTATATAATAATTCTGAAAGCCAGAGAAAATACCAGAAGAATGTTCTAATAGCCCCAAGCCTTTCCTGTGCTAACCTGGTTTTTTCAGCTAAGACAGTGGGAAATGTGATAAGAACAGCTCTGTGAGTCATTTCAAACGAAGCACAGCATTTAAATGGCCTCCGTCTGAGTTATACGATGCACTGGGCCATACTTTTCCACATAAAGTAAAAGGTATAACCTCTGCTCTAAAGGAACATGAAATAATCTGAAAGAATTACACACAGTTTTAAGAATGACAAAGCACTTGAAGACCACGATCTATACCCTAATTGCAGGCCAAAATGAAACTTGAGATGAACTCTGCAAAATAAGATGTAGAAAAGCAGAGAAGATGGGAAAGAAGAAAGGGATTCTAGGGCAATTCCTGGGTGCAAGTGCATAAGGAAAGGCACAGAAGCAAGACTGTGTCTAGTTCTCAAGTTGAGAAGTGTAGCCCAGGGAGAGAGACCCCTGCCGGTATTCTGTGTGCCAGTCTCCCCCTATAGGAGAAACACTGACAGTAATTTGCACTGGAATGTGGTCTACAAAGGGACCATCAACCCTCCTCATAGAAGTCAGCATCAGTACTACTCAGCCATAAAAAAAAATAGTAATCTAGTATCTTTTGTAACAACCTGGATGGAAGTGGAGACTATTCTTCTAAGTGAAGAATCGCAAGAGTGGAAAATCAAACACCACGTGTACTCAATACTAAATTGGAACTAATCGATCAACACTTATGTGCACACATGGAATTAAACTCAACGGAAATCAAGTAGGTGGGAAGGAGGAGGAAGGGATGGGCAAATTCACACCTAACAGGTACAATGCACACTATCTGGGTGAAGGACACACTTATAACTTTGACTCAAACTGTACGAAAGCAAATTATGTAACCAAAATGTATGTACCCCCATAATATTCTGAAATTTAAAAAAAAAAAAAAATTTGTGCTCTGCAGCCAGATGTCATGACTCACGCCTGTACTCCCAGCAACTCTGGAGGCTAAGGTGGGAGGATCGATTGAGCCCAGAAGTTCAAGGCTGCTGTGAGCTATGATAGCGCCACTGCACTCCAGCCTGGAAGACAGAATGAGATCCTGTCTCCTGTCCCTCTTAAAAAAAAAAAAAAGAAAAAAATGTGCTCTGCAGATTGCTAAAGAGGATGAGCCAATGACCCCATAAAACAGAAATCAAGAGAACATGGTAAAGCTCAGATGGCCTCAAGGGTAAAGAATTTAGGCCCTGGAGATGCTGGGCTAGAGTATTTGTCACCAACCTATGCACTTATTCATTCACTGTTTATTTACCGAACTTTGGTTTATGTTACAAAATTTCCCTAGGCAAATACACATGTAGGAAATGAGCTGCAATCTTTTAAAACTGGCATTTCCTTCAAAGTTTGTAATGACAGAAGAGATCACACAGATCTGCAGATCTTTTAAAATGCAGGGGTTTATAACTCACCAAAGAAGAGTGCCAGTTCCATAACCAAAGGCGTTTCATTCTTCTCGGACCTAGTGCTGAGTAGATGTATGTTGGGCAATTTACCACTCACAACCCAGGAAACCAAGTAGAAAAGAGACAAGAACTTAGAACATGGAATTGTGTCAGTTAAACCAGAATCTCCATCCTGTTATGGAAGAAAATGAAACCTACAAAAAAGTACTGCTGCGAGGATATAAAGAATTTAATTATTAATTCAGACTCTTTAAAAATTACATTGTGACACCTCAGAAAAAGAAAATACATCATCTAACCTAATTAGAATACTTCTTCCCCACTTGTTTTAGGCACACTTTTTCTAGATACCCTGCTATAAGGAACAGAACTGGACAGGTACAGTGGCTCACACCTGTAATCCCAGCACTTTGAGGGGCTGAGGAGGGAGGATCACTTGAGGCCAGGAGTTCAAGACCAGCCTGGGCAATATAGCCAAACTCTGTCTCTACAAAAAAATGTTTAAAAATTAGCTGAGTCTGGTGGCATACATGAGTAGTCCTAGCTACTTGTGAGGCTGAGATGGCAAGATTGCTTGAGCCCAGTTCTGTGATCACTCCACTGCACTGAAACCTGGGCAACAGAGTGAGACTCGGGAGGGGAGGGGAGGGGAGGGGAAGCGGGGGAGAGTAGGGGAGGGGGAAGGGGAGGGAACTGCGATAAACAGGGAAGCCATTACCTAAAATGTGTTTTACAGATTTCTAACTGTTTCACCTGCCTTAAAACCTCTCTCTCACTGATATGTCATGGCAGGGTCCTTCCTTCCCACCACTGGGAATTTTGTTTATTAATATTTATTGAGCACAGACTATAATATAGACACTGGACTTGATACACAGTGAACAAGATAATCCCTATCCATAAAGAGCTATTGAGGAGGATAAACAAGTAAAGGAGAAACTGAAGTTCAGTGTGATGATTGTAACACTAAGGAAAATAAAAGGGAATGTAACAGTCTTAAGAGAGATGGGATCAAGGAAGGCATCTGTTCAGACGTAGCATCTTAGCAAAAAGAAGAGTAAGGATTAGGCACATCAGAGAATGGAAGGACACTCCGAGCAGAGGAATCACCTCTTCAAAAGCTTAGAACCTGCAGAGAAAATGGTGCATATGGAAAAATGTATTCAGTTCAAGGTAGAGAGAAGATCCTGGCAAGGTTAGCAAGCTCCAAACCATTAGTGATTTTTAAGTCATATTAAGGAGTTTTGACTTAATTCTGAAAGCAGTAGAAAGTTACTTAAGAGTTTTAAAGATGAGAAGTGGCAAGAATAAACACTCTGAATGCCATATGGAAAATGGATAAAAGACGGACAGCCAGACTAAAGGCAGGGCAGTTAGTTGGGATATTGTAGCAGCAATTTAATCAAGAGATGTTGAAGATCTGCACCAGAGAATTGGCAGGAAAAATGGTGAAAAGTAGATGGATTCAAGAGTGGTAGAATCCACAGACCTTAACAATAAGTTCCATTTGGGGTGAAAAAAAGGGGAACTAAGTCAACGATGACTCCCAAGTAACTTATCACTGAGATAGAGAATGCAGGAGGAGAAGAAGACATATGAGGAAGATGAGTTCTATTCTGGGAACACTGAATTTGAAGTGACTTTGAGAAATCTAAGAAAAGCTGTCCACTAAGTGGTCAGAAAGAGATCTGGCCTGGCCATGAAGCTATTAGTACATGGGTGTTTCTTGCTAACATTGGAATAGATGAGCATGCCCAGTCACAATCTGTGAAATGAGAAGTGATGCTCTAAAGACACTGGTCTCAGGGCATCATCTGGGAAGATAGTGAAAAGATCCATGTTACCTCAAAGGGAAGGAGTCTAACCCTCTCCCAATACACTGAAATGATCCATTGATCACATCAGCTAATTTTTAGCTAAGAATGAAGAGCTAAACCTTGAAAGATAATGAGTCAGGTAAGTGTTGATGGCAAGGGTAGAGAGGAACAAGATGAACAAAGAAAGCAGGGTGTTCAAACATTGGTTCTAGAAAAAAAAAGGATAAAACCATCATAACTGGGTTTCTTGGGCAACCAAGGAGCAAGTTAAACGTAGTTATCATCACTTTAAAGAGAACAAGAAGTATGTGCTCTTCAATGACTCCACAATCTCAGGTACAGAAAACCAAGGAGAGACTATTCACGTTTCGTGGGCTATGGCAGTCTCCCGTGGTTTGGCTGTGTTCCCACTTGAGAAGTTTTTAAAAACGCAAATGTCCAGATGTCCTGTACACCCTTGTTATTCAAATTGTGGCTCACTACCAGCAGCATTAGCATCTGTGGGAGTTTGTTAATAATCTCAGGCACCATACCAGACCACAAATCACAATCTGCATCTTTGTAAGGTTCCCCAGGAGATTTGCTTGCACATTAAAGTTTGAGACACACTGCCTCAGAGTTACTCGAGGGACTTAATAAAACATAGACCCCTACGTCACAGCTGGGGCTTGTGAATTTGCATGTCTAACAAGTATCCAGGTGCTGCTGCTGCTGCAGGTCTTAGACTGTATTTTGAGAATTTTTGCCATAGATCAAGTAAATCAGAATCTTCCTGGATGGGATCCTAACACCAGTATATATTTTAGTATTAGGAAATTTTTTGCAAGAATCCTTTTTATTATTTCTCTGGAAAAATATGTATCAGCATTTAAGCAAAGATCAGAAGATATCCCATATTACATCTAGTGTATTTGAGGTATTATTGTAGTTACAATGTTCTTATATGTGATTTCTGTTTTCAAAGAGCTTTAAAATGCACTGATGATTGGGCATCAGTATATGTTAAAGTTCTCTAAGTGATTTCAATTTGCAGTCAAGGTTGAGAATCACTGGTAAAGATATTTTTCTGCTCCTCGTTATATAAATAAGGAAATGAATATGAGAAGCAACTTAGCTATCCCTCTGAAAACCAGCTTAAATTCATGACTAAGCTGTTCTTCAATATAAGATGAACTTCGATTAATCAAAAGAGAAAGAAGAATGCTGCTTCATTCTTAGTAACTCATTTCTGGAGACATCTTTGGTTATGTCTGAGAAAAAGGGGAGTATAAGTAACCATTATCTTAATTATTACTGCTACCATCAACTCAATTTCATTTTCTGATGATTTAATAGGGTATTGGCATTTTGAAGGCCACAATATATTTTTAAAAATCATACTTTTTAACAGAAGCAATGTTGTATAATCAGCCTGTAAAACCAATTCTATTCTTCCATCTGCTTGCTTTGGGTTTACTTTTACCTTCTTTTTCCTAGGTTCTTGAGGTAAGAGTTTAGGTTATTGATTACGTCTTTTTCTCTTTTTTAATATATGTATTTGGTGCTATTAATTCATCTCTCAGCATTGCTTTAGTTGTGTCCCACAAATTTTATAGTGTGTTTTTTTATTATTTTTTATTTTTTTTAATTTTTATTTCAGCATCTTATGGGGGTACAGATGTTTAGGTTACATATGTTGCCCTTACCCCCCCCAAGTCAGAGCTTCAAGCATGCCCATCCCTCAAATGGTGCGCATTGCACTCATGTATGCATATACCCATCCCCTCCTCCCCACTCCCACCTGCCTGACACCCAATAAATGTTATTCTTATATGTGCACTTAGGTGTTGATCAGTGAAACCAATTTGCTGGTGAGTACATGTGGTGCTTATTTTTCTATTCTTGGGATACTTCACTTAGTAGAATGGGTTCCAGCTCTTTCCAGGAGAATGCAAGAGGTGCTATATCACCATTGTTTCTTATAGCTGAATAGTACTCCATGGCATACATATACCACATTTCATTAATCCACTCATGCATTGATGGATGCTGGAGTTGTTTCCACATCTTTGCAATTGTGAATTGTGCTGCTATAAACATTCGGGTACAGGTGTCTTTTTTATAGAACGACTTTTGTTCTTTTGGGTAGATGCCCAGTAATGGGATTGCTGGATCAAATGGTAGTTCTACTTGTATCTCTTTAAGGTATCTCCATATTGCTTTCCACAGAGGTTGCACTAGTTTGCAGTCCCACCAGCAGTGTATGAGTGTTCCTATCTTTCCACATCCACACCAACATTTATTGTTTTGGGACTTTTTGATAAAGGCCAGTCTCACTGGAGATAAGTGATATCTCATTGTGGTTTTCATTTGCATTTCCCTGATGATTAGAGATGTTGAGCATTTTTTCATATGTTTTTGGGCCATTATTCTGTCTTCTTTTGAAAAGTTTCTGTTCATGTCCTTTGCCCAGTTTTTGATAGGGTTGTTTGATTTTTTCTTGTTGATTTTCCTGAGTTCTAAGTAGATTCTAGTTATCAGCTCTGTGTCAGATTTGTAGTATGCAAAAACTTTCTCCCATTCTGTAGGTTGTCTGTTTGCTCTTGTGACAGTTTCTTTGGCTGTGCAGAAGCTTTTTAATTTGATCAGGTCCCATTTATTTATTTTGGTTGTTGCTGTGATTGCCTTTGGGGTCTTCTTCATAAATTCTTTGCCTAGGCCAATGTCTAGAAGAGTATTTCCAACATCTTCCTCTAGAATTCTAATAGTT
>RJWJ010003014.1:0-13438 GCA_004363605.1 Indri indri | reverse complement strand
AAGAGGTGAAAGGTGTGGAAACTGGTTCAGTCTTCTACTTATAGTGTGTTTTTACTTTTATTCAGCTTGTTGTTTTTATTTCCCTTGAGATTTCCTCTTTGATCCATGTATTATTTAGAGATTTCTTGTTTAGTGTCCAAGTGTTAGAAGATTTTGTGTTATCGTTCTCTTATTGATTTCTAGTTTTACTCCATTGTGGTCAGAGAACAAACACTCTATACAGTTTCGATTATTTTTAATTTGGTTGAGGTTCTTTTTATGGCCTATGATATGGTTTATATTGGTATAAGTTCTGTAGACACTTGAAAAAAATTGTGTATTTTGCTGTTATTGAAAGGAATGTTCTCTAAGTGTTGATTAGGGCCAGTTGTTTGACGGGTTTGTGGAGTTCTTCTATATCCTTGACTTACAATCTCACCGTTCTATCAGCTGTTGAGGGAGAAGTGTTGAAATCTTCAACCATAATTATGGATTTGTCAATTACTCTTTACAGTTTCATCAGTTCTTGTTTGTATATTTTTAGCTCTGCTATTGGCTACACACACATTTAGGATTGCTATTTCTATATATTCTTGGTGGAGTGACCCTTTTATCATTACATAAAGTCCTTCCCTATCACTGGTAATTTTCTTTGCTGTGAAGTCTACTTTATTAATATAACCACTTCTGCTTTCCCTTGATAAATGTTTATAGGATATATATTTTTATCTTTTTATTTTCAATCTGCCTATATCACTATATTTGAAGTGAGTTGCTTATAGACAACATATAGTTGGCTCATATTTTGTTTTTTACAATGCCAATCTCTGTCTTTTAATTTTTTTGTTGCTGTTGTTGTTTTCCTTTTCTATATATGTCTTTATATTTATCTTTTATTATATTTAATATATAGTTAAAATATACAAAATGATGTTTTGATATACATACACAGATGATTACTACAGTCAAGCAAATTAGCATATACAATGAGGAAAAACTAAAAGATTTTTCTCTCAGAGCCAGGTGGGTTTGAAGTCTAGGCTTCCCGTGTGGTCTCCACTGACACAGTGGTCTCCAATGACATGGGGATGGGGCTTAGTGGTGACAGAAGTCCTGGTCTTTTGCCTGTCCTTTTCTGGCACTATCCTAGTGTGGGTATGGGGGACCTCATTAGAGCCTCACAAAGATGAAAGCTTAGACTCCCTACTTGGCTTTTGCTGGTGTGGGTGTGGTTGGGTCCGCAATTTTTTCTCTGTTGTTTGCCTAGAGTATAGTGGCTATTGCCTAAAAGTTTTCTGTCTTGTTATGCTGCCCTTTTCCTAGGACTTTAGCTACAGAAAGCATGCTTTTGTTGAGGATATTTCTGTCTGTGCCCATTGCCATTTCTGGGCTGTTGACTTCTTCAGCTCCAAGTCTAGGATACATGAGGCAAAAAGAAAACCCAGGGAACTCACCACCATGTTCTTCTTTGGGCCCCAAAATCTCAAACCAGTCTGCCCTTTTCTCTCCACCTTTCAGAGTATTCTTTTTTTTTTTTCTTTCTTTGTATATAATATCCAGGATTTTTAGTTGTACTTAGCCTGTATATGTATGTGTACTCCATCTTCCTGGAAGCAGAAGTCTCTATTCTTTAATATGATGAATGAATTAATGAATATAAGAAAAAGCTAACTCTTCAATTATAGAAATTATCTGGAAAAATTACCAAGTCACTAACAATACCTCAAATACTACAAAAGGATGAAAAGAAAACCAGGAAAAAGTGTAAACCAAAGTTATAGATATAATCTGAGGCAGGGAGAGCTATACCTCCTGGCCTCAGGTTCATGTCACCAAATGTAAGAGACTGCTGGAACCCTCGGCACCCAGTGCCTGAAAATGGGATACATCATGGGCCTTGGGAAGTGACTTAGCCCCTCATCAGTAAATAGCATTGTTGTGAGAACTAAATGAGTTGATAAATGTAAATAATTTATAACATTGCCTGGCTCACATTAAGGACTCTATAAATGTTAATAATTGATGTTATTAACTAAAAATACATTTATTATCTAAAATAAGGGCTTTCTGAGATAACAAAAATCTATCTAGTGTAATTCTTAGGCTGTAAATCTCTAAGGCTTTGGAGGTTAATGTAGCAGAGGACATTGTGGTCACCATTAACTTAACATGTGAAACATACTCTACAAGCTAATGAGGACTTTTTAAATTTTTCAGACACCTACTGATGTCCATAAGCAGCATTGTTAACCTAGTTTAGGAAGAAATATTGAAAAAGAGGTACATACTAGGAAGGGGAACTAAGTCTACCCCGACCCACTCTACTTTGTTTCAGTAGCAGACTTCCATCTGTCTACTAATCTTCCCCAAGCATACCACAAAGTACTTCGAAGCCACCAAGTCCAAAATCAAACTTCTTGCCCTTCCTGTTGAAACCTGTTCTTCCTTCAAATTTCTCTAGTAAGGAAATGTTAGCCTCCAAGGAAACCAAGACAGAAATTACAATCATCTTTTATTCACCATTCCTTAAAAAGTCACTAAATGTACTGATTCCATATCCAAAATACCTTAACTTCTTTCCTGTTTCCCCCTGCTGTCAATTCTGTAGTCCAGTTACCACCACCATCACCTGACCCAATTTATCTGCTCAGCCTCAACTTCTGGTCCCTTCCTTTCCCTCACCTGGCTCAGGACTACAGTCAGATCAAGCAGTTTGCTATTCCTCTAGCATACCCAAATCTTTGCTACTCCTCTAATACCCCAAATCTCCACTAACTCAAAGCCTTTGTACATGTGGTTCCCACTTCCTGGAATGCCCTCTCCCTCTTCCTTTTGTAACCCACCTAGCAAACTCCTACTCATTCCTGAAAACAAAGTTGAATAATGCTTTTCTTTTCATCTTCCCTAATAATCCTAGATCAGGGATGGGGAACCTGCAGCCTTAAGGCCACATGTGGCCTGCTAGGTCCTTAAGTGAGGCCCGTTGACTGAATCCAAATTTTACAGAACAAATCCTTTTATTTTCATTAATACATTTTTGCTTGTCTTTTATATTTTTATTTTATTTTTAAAATGAACATATTTAAAATACCAAAGAATAAAATAAGTTTCAACAAAACAATCCTTCCAGATTGACCAGCACAATTAGAATATTAGTAAGCCATAAGAACTAACTTGATGGCCTCTGAGTTCATGATTTAGTTCTAACTTCCCTCACCTGACTGGCATCACTACCACATGAGGCTGCCTGGCCTCATGAGAGTTTATGGGGGTCCAGTACGCCAGTCTACTATCAGCTTTTGACAACAGTGCACTGTGTTTCTCTTTGAAGTGGAATTTGTGAATAGTTGCGCAGCTCGACAGTATTTTTTAATTCTGTCTGCTTAACAGCCCATCATGTCAAAGATGACCAAGAGAATACTGAAGGAAGAAAAGAGATTTTTTAATGAAGATTGGGAATTGCAATATTATCTTGTTTCTGCTAAAAATCAGATGATTTGCTTGTTTTGTGATACTGTGATATCAACATAAAGAAATTCAGTGCTCATCAGCATTATAACACTTATAAGGACCACAAATATTTTAAATTAGAAGGAGGGTGCAAAAGGTTGTACTGCAGAAATTAAAAGATGAAAAGCAAAAGCAAAGACAATTATTTCAAGCAGCAATAAAACTTGGAAATAATGCCACTGAAGCAACTTATAAAGTAGCTTATATACTCAGGAAAAAAGGGAAGCCATTCAGTGATATAGAAATTGTGAAAGAATGCACTGTCAAAGTTGTAGAATGCTTAGACCCTGATAATGATTCAAAGTACAAACAACTGCCTCTTTCAAAGAAAACCATAACTGATTGGCAGCACAAATTAGCCTCCGACTTAACAACTTCATGCAATACCTCAAAAGGAAAATATATATTGCTCAATCACTTCAGATGCATCAACTGATACTACTGACCCAGCACAGGTTTTATACTTCATTCGGATCATAAGGGAAGATTTTCTTTGCTATGAAGAGTTACTCACTTTGGGCATTCTTGTGAACAGAACAGGGGGAATGGATATCTTCGACAACTTTCAAGATAAATGTTGCAATGTTGGACTGAATTTGGTAAATTTAGTGAGTGTATGTACAGACCCCACACCTTCCATGATAGGAAAACATGAAGGGTTTATTGCAGAGTTAAAAAAAAAAAAAAAAGAATTAACAGATCCAGATGTTCTCATTTCTTCTCATTGTATCCTGCATCCGCAAAATCTCTGTGCTAAAGCCACTATTTTAAGTGACACTTTGCAACAAGTTGTAAGTATTGTTAACTATATCTGTGTAAATGCAACACAGCATCTGTCAGTTTTGTAACATGCTAAAGTTGAACAACGAGGTATTCAGTGTGGATTTACCATATCATTCTAAAGTGTGTTGGCTATCACAGGGATAGGTGTCAGCCAATATTTTATCTCTGTGAGAGCAGATAGTTAAAGTTTATGAAGAACAGAATCAGCAACGTGAATTACTGAAAGAAGAATTCTATAGGAATGTAGCATTTGTCTGTGATATCATTTCAAATCAAAACTACCTGAGTATTCCTTTGCAAGGTAAAATTAAGTGTATATGATATGTGGCAAAAAATCCAAGCATTTCAAAAAAACGTTATCTTTTTTCAAAACATTTCTTTTTCGAAAAACATTTGGGATGAACATTTTCCCCAGTTAGCAAAGGTCATTCATTGATGAGCAGGATGATATATGCAAATCATTTGAAGAATATGCAGCTGTTATAGACCTATTAATTGAAGAATACAATGAAAGGCTCACTGACTTTGAGAATCATGATGTCATACTAAAATTAGCATTTCAGCCTCACCTAGTTGATATCACCAAGGCACCTAAAGAACTGCAGATAGAATTGATTCAGCTCTCAGTAGATGACATTTTAAAGTCATTGTTCGATGTTAAGAAAGATCCAACTGAGCCGGGCGCGGTGGCTCACGCCTGTAATCCTAGCACTCTGGGAGGCCAAGGCGGGCGGATCGTCCTGAGCTCAGGAGTTCGAGACCAGCCTGAGCAAGAGCGAGACCCCGTCTCTACCAAAAATAGAAAGAAATTAAGTGGACAGCTAAAAATATATATAGAAAAAATTAGCCGCGCATGCCTGTAGTCCCAGCTACTTGAGAGGCTGAAGCGAGCAGATGGCTTAAGCCCAGGAGTTTGAGGTTGCTGTGAGCTAGGCTGATGCCATGGCACTCACCCCAGGCAAGAGAGTGAGACTCTGTCTCAAAAAAAAAAAAAGAAAGATCCAACTGAAATATGAAAAAATGCAGTAGAATACTCACGCCTTCAGCAACATGCCTGAAAAATGCTTTCTTGCTTTTCAACCACTTTTTGCTGTGAATCACAGTCTCCTACCTAACCCAAATCAAGATGCCATTAAGGTCACAAATGACTGATACCCATCTAGAGGATCAACACAAACTGCAGACCTCCATGCTGCAACCAAATATTCAAATGCTTCCAACAAAAAGCAGACACAACAAAGTGATTAAAAGCTTAGTTAACTTTAAAATTAACAAATTGTTTTTATTCTCTGAAATTATTAAGTACATACTAGTTAAATTTTTACAAAATAATGCACATTTTTAACTATGTCTAATTGAAGTTTCTTGAATGTGGCCTTATTTGATTATAGCTAAATTAATGCAGTCTTCCAGCATCAAAATGTTCCCATCTCTATTGTACATCCTATGACCCACGATAGTTCTTTTTCTACTCTCTCTCTTCCTTAGAGTATGAGTTCCCCAAGGGCAGGGTCATGCATTATTCATCTATATAGCCTTAGACATGCTGAAAAAAGTAGACTATAAGAGACTTGAAGTCAAAGTTTTGTTCTATCATTTCCCAGTTGTGTGACCTTGAATAGTACTGTATATCTTGTCAACCAATTTGACTAAGAATAGATTAGATTACAGTTTGCAGAGACAGTGATTTTGTCAACCCTCAGGATAGATGACTGGGACCTGGGGGCAAAAAAAGGCCCTATGCTAGTGGTGTATGATTTATCCCAAGTGCCTGGCGAATATGAATACAATTTCTGTGTTTTAAGATGAGAAAAGCTGAAGCACTAAATTACTTAATGGACTGGTTTGCGCCTAGGTAAAGTATTGATGATAATGTCTAATTCAGACTGTTAGAAGGATTTATACGTGTTAAAAGGCCAAACTGGCACAGTCTGGGACAAAATCGGTCCTCGACAAATGTTAGTTCTATCCATCCTCTTTTTATTTCTTATCTTTAACGCCTTTTCCCACTTTTCTACTTGCTTTCCACTCTTCCTTTTTTCTAAATATTCTTGAATCGTTTCTACACTGCTACTTTCTTTCACATTTCCTTTACTTTTCTTTATTTCAGCCCATTCTTGCTTTTTATCTTCATTCTATCCTCATTCGGATTCGAGAACACACATTTCAAAAGTTCTGGGTTTTCCCTACTTACTACGCATGCATAGAAACACTGCACTGTCACCCACAAAGATACCAACTATGAATGCTGAGAAATCTATCCAGAATTATTCCAAATGACGAGAAATTTATGAGAGGAATAGGAACTTATTTTCAAAGAGAATAGATCTTATTCAGGATAGTTTTGATATGACCAAAACTTGGAAAAAATTAAGCAAAAGAATGGGAAAACAATAGAAAAAGCAAGAACAAGAAAATAAAAGAGACTATATTGCAATATAAATAACATTGTTCTAAACAACATTATTCAACTTATAAAACAAATAAGTCATTATCATTCCTACAATGAGGAATTTAAATTGATTTGAAAGTCATGTGACATAGTGATGAATCTCTTCAAAGAACAGAAGAGGAAGAAACCCCGCTAAAAATATTTCCCAAAATGAACCCTATTAGTCAGGCAAGACAATTTGGGGTGGGGAGAAAGAAAGGAATACATGGGGAAAAACACCTGGGCTGTGCGGCATTTGACCAATGGAGATTGAAGAGTGCATTAGCAGATTATAAATTGGAAGTCCTAAGGTAACTTGTCTAATTTGGTCTAATACAAATCTTCCAAGGTTCCAGTGGCAGTGAAAACATTACTTTTCTTATATGTATCTCTCATGGAAATAATGAGAAGCTCTAGTTTAGAAACAACATGGAGACAATCATCATTAAAAATTTGTCCTGTTGATTCATTCATTACTATGTCCTCTGTGTTTGTGTCTTCTCTTCTTTCTTTTATAAGGACATTTTTTGACTGGGTTTAGGGGCCAGCTGGATAATCTGGGATTATTTCATCTCAAGATTCTCAACTTAATTACATCTGCGAAGATCCTTTTCCCAAATAAGGTCATGTTCACCAGGTTCTAAGAGTTAGTATATGGGCACATGTTTTGGGGGACCATAGTTCAACCTATTACCTATGGGTTATTTGGAAGTATGCTATTTAGTATCCAGATATTTGAGTGCTTTCCAGACATCTTTCTGTTACTGATTTATAATTTAATTCCATTTGGGTTCAAGAACATCCTCCGTGATTCTTTTAAATGTATTGAGACTTATTTTATGGACCAAAATATAATTTATCTTGGTAAACGTTTCATGTACATTTGAAAAGAATGTATATTGTGCTATTGGGTGAAGTGTTCTAAAATGTCAATGAAGTTAATTAATTGTGTTTTTCAAGTCTTCTATATATTTACTGATTTTCTGTCTACTTATTCTATCACTGAGAGGGGGTAGTGAACTTTCTGGATATAATTATGAGCATTAGTACTGTATTACCATGTTTTCTGATATTATCTCCATCTTATACACTCAGTTTCACTGTTATATACACAGGTGGACACTTCCCCTCTTCTATTAGGAGTCTTGCCCATCTTTTATCCTATTTTAGTCACAGATATTTTCCCATAAATTGTTGTTGATATGTAGGTTGGTTGTGCAAAAATTTCAACTTCAGTTTTTACTCACACTTTGAAATTCAAAATATACTTTTTTCTTATAAATGTTGTAAATTAGGTTTACCCTCTTAGTTTTATGAGCTATCTGCTCTTGATCATTTGATATAATTCTGCATACAGTCAAAACTACATACAAAGTTTTGTGGTAAGTACTAATGCTCTATTAAAAAGTTTTTGGAGGCCGAGGCGGGTGGATCGCTCAAGGTCAGGAGTTTGAGACCAGCCTGAGCAAGAGCGAGACCCCATCTCTACTAAAAATAGAAAGAAGTTATGTGGACAACTAAAAATATATATAGAAAAAATTATCCAGGCATGGTGGCACATGCCTGTAGTCCCAGCTACTCAGGAGGCTGAGGCAGGAGGATCGCTTGAGCCCAGGAGTTTGAGGTTGCTGTGAGCTAGGCTAACACCACGGCACTCTAGCCAGGGCAACAGTGCCAGACTCTGTCTCAACAAAAAAAAAAAAAAAGTTTTTGGTATTCAATATTTAAATAGAAATGAGAAAACTGATAACTTTTTTTCAAGTATCAGTTAGCAAATTCAAGAAGCAGATTATACTAATTACAATTACTGAGAAGTTACACATCATGAACTCAAATTTCTCTTTATGAGGTTTAATGTAGCTTAACACTTTACCTCATGGGAGTTACAATATGGAAAGAACACATAAAAGATTTGGGTCGATTGGTCTATATCACAGCAGGATGTGTAAAATGCACCAAGTCTCCCAAGGTGGCTGCACTATCTTATAAATTCACCTCTGGGCTGTTATATTTGGGGGAGGCAAATGAAGGCCCATTAACAACCATCTGCAGGAAAGGAAAAGACAGATGAGGGCTGCACGAATTTCATGTGCACTAAGTCAAGCTCACTACGGGAAAAAAAATCTGTCTCATATTCAGCCTTTTTCTGAAAAACCAGCTGAATGAATACAGGGTGGTCACAGCTCAAAATTAAAATATACACAATCATCTATAATGCATAGCACAGTGAATGGGAAGATTAGACAAGATCCAACAAATTGATATGATAAAACTGCAACTTGTCATAGGAGACAGATTTCTGCTACAATTATCACATAAAAGAACTGAATGTCCCACTTTGGTAACTTGATTATTATTTCTACATCTATTCAGCACCTACTCTGTTTCAAGTGCTATGCTTGCTGGTAGGGAGCAGAAAATAAAAAATTAGTTGATGATAGAAATGCATAGCAATGAAAAACAAGGTAGCATATATTTCTGCTATTATAAGGTCTCTCAATAATAGGGCTATCTTCTGGGTAAAACGTCCCTGAAACAATCTCCTATCTAAGTGTAGGAACTCCTGAGCAGTGGCACTTTTTAGGGACACTTCTTTTGTCCACCAGACTGCTCCCAAAAGAAGTTGATGCCTGAGGTCTTAACTGTAATGCTAAAGTTTGAATTAAGACACAAAGGTAAGATACAAGAAAGAAGTGTGTGATTTGCTTTTAGCTGAAGTTTTAGAATGGCAGTGGTTTACTTTGGCATAAGCTGTGTTATGAAAAAGAGATCCTGGTGGCATTTCTTAAGGACAACTTAAGGCAACAGGATACCCTGCCATCTGTACCATTGCTCTTGCACCTACAGAGACCAACTGATGGAAAAGCTATTTCTTCTAGGTCCAGACCAGACAGGTTTACCTGAGGATCCTAGTAGTGAAATCTATACCATTTCACTCACCTTTCATTGCCACTTGTGAAAGAGAGAACAGCTAATGGCTTGCGATTTATCCTCATGTTAGAAGCCCTCTTATCTGACATATTCAGGATAGATAGTTGGCCAGTTTATTAAATAAACACATTAAAGTCAAGAATCTTCAAAAATAATACCTTGAGCATTATTTATAAATAAAAATATTTAAATGCATATAATTGGCTACTCTTTTGATGTAGAGCCCAGGCCTTTGAGTATGAATCTGCTAGTTAGATTTCCATAATCTAAGAATCATTCACATTTTCCCTGGTCTTTTATGATTGGCTCACCTACAACTTATTCAACAATTTTTCTTTAGTAAATTTACTAGCATTCTATTTAGCTTTCATATAAACATTCCTCTTTACTTGTATGTGTTACATTAATTTACATAATAATTAATTATATTACATAATATAATAGCAACAGATTTGGAACTCTTGGTAAATATACATCTCCACAAGGGGGACCTGACGTACACAGGTGTACTAAAGAGCAGCCTTGTAGGATGTCACAGATACTCATGTGTAGACTTCATGGAGCATAGTGTCTGCTAATCCACTCCACTGAATAAACAGATGAGATAAGAAGGATTCTGCTGTCACTTATTGAGCTTGTAACTCTTTATAAAGTCCTGCTTACTTAGAAAAAAGGCAAAAAAAAGAACCTGCCTAAAGCTCCCCATTACAACCAGAAAACTACCTTACTTAAAATATACAAATACAAATAAAAAATTACAGAGAAGGAAATAACAAATTCTGTTTGAGAGTTCAAGGATAAGAAAATTAAGTTTCAGAAAAATCAACACAGCAAAAGACAGGTAAACAAAGGAAGATTTCTACCCTGCTCTTTCTCTTGAAGAAAAGCTGCGTGGGAATATAGCACTACTAAAGCGAAAACAAAGAGACACTACCTTGCCAGCCTCAGTTCACAGCCACACAAGTGCATAGAGTGACGTGGTGCCCACAACTTCCTAAATTCATCTAAGATGGGATGCAAAAAATAGCCTTGAGAATTCTTTCAGGTCTATTTGTACAAACCTTGACAAGCGAATGGCACTTTTAAAGAAAATCCAGCAGACCACATGACTGGCGTTGCATATTTGTAAAGCTGTTTCAAATGCAATCACCAGATTCCAAGATTTGAAAAGCATTTTAAAACGTCTCCTAGTACACTAGTAAAAGGGACAGAGTGATCTCGGGGTCTCTGACCAAATATAGAGCTGTGTAGAAATAGCTAGTATCAATGAAGACATTTTGACTGCACAACTTCAAGGAAAGAGGACAACAGGACACCCATTTAACACTACTTGCTTATACCCTTCACCATGAGTGCAGACGTGGCTACCTTCAATCTGTCACAACAATCTGGAAAACATGATGATTCTTAAAAGTGCCATAAAAAACTATTTAAGAAATACCAGAATTAGTCTGTTTCCTTAGTGACAGAGGAGATTTATGCATACCCTGGAAAAAGCTAGAAGGTTATACCATTCCCATGAAATATGACAAGCAATTGTAGATACTTAAGCAATATTTTCTAAAGAAATAACATTCTAAAAGACCATTTACAACAATGATCAAAGTCATAGCCCTTTGTTTCTTACATTTGATCTCCATAGACATTTGTACTCCAAAGATCAACACTTGTTTACATAAAATAAAACTCATCATAAATTGCCAACTAGAGTTAGATGCATATAAGAACACCTGCTATTGATATTTTTGCAGAAACCATAGAAAATATGATGTGGCCACTAAGTGATTTGTCACCAGTTATTTTTGAAACTTCAGCCCATTACACTGACTACTATTATAGCTATTTAAGCATGAAATGTTTGTTCTCATTTTTTATTCAGAGACTTCATGGACCATTTGCTGTCAGCTATAAAATCATTTAAAAGGTAATTGAGTTTACCACTGAGGAAAAATAAGAAGCCTCCTAAACAATCTCAGAATATTGACTTAGTGTCGGGTAGGTAGGGATGAACTTAAATAGAATGTGAAATTGGGATAAAAGGTGACTTTTTAACAAGTAATTAAAAAAAAAAAATATGAACAGAGTGGCTTGCTAATACTTTGTTCTTTTCTTCTCCCTTAATAAGAAACATCTTAGCCATAGAGGGATGAGAACTTAAAACTGCCTGCAAAGTCTTCACAGTTCAAAAATAATATCAAGTGTCAAAGATATGGCTTCAGCACAGCACTAACTACCACTGGCCTCCGCCACACAACACAACTTTAAAAACTGAGACAGATGGGATTAGTGAAAAATAGGACACTCATGCCTTCTATGAGATGTATTTTATTTTCCAACAAAGACAAAACTTAATTACATTCCAAAAATCTTTAATGCCTACTGTGTGCAAGGCACTGCTCTAGATAGTACAAAAGTTTACAAAGACGATAAAACCTAGCTTTGTGGTCTAATGAATTTAAGGTCTAAAGGGACCATAAATGTACTGATATCTTTAGCACAAAGCAGAGTATAAAAAGAACTACAAACAAAATGCACCCTCTGCTGGAACATGCAGCTCACCCAGCTGTCAGCTGGGCTGAGGCACCACGAGAATGAACGCCATCTTGGTAGTGTTGGGTAGGAGAGTCGCCCCCTTCAGGCCTTGGAGCACCACTGCTTGCCTCTTCCACACACGTTAAGCACATGCTTCCTTCATTGCTGGCAAGCTCTCTGAAGACGAGAACTAAAGTTCTTATTTATCCTGTGTTCCTAGCACTTAGTTTAGTATCTAGTACACAGGAAGCAATCAGTAAATGTTCAATGAAAAATTAATAAATTAGATTCCCTCAATCCAGAAGGGGCCACTGTTCTTCCCCCTGACCCTTTCTCTACACATACCTATTCACATTTCTAAATATAAAAATCCTGTCCAGTAAGTCAGTTAATACCAATTTGATGGTGAGTACATACGGCCCTTGTTTTTCCATTCTTGTGATACTTCAACTTAGTAGAATGGGCTCCAGCTCTATCCAGGATAATATAAGAGGTGCTAGATCACCATTGTTTTTCATGCCTGAGTAGAACTCCATGGGTATACATATACCAGACTTTATTAATCCATTCATGTATTGATGGGCACTTGGGTTGTTTCCACATCTTGCAATTGTGAATTGTGCTGCTATAAACATTCTAGTGCAGATGTCTTTTTTATGGAATGTCTTTTGTTCCTTTGGGTAGATGCCCAGTAATGGGATTGCTGGATCAAATGGTAGACTTGTAGCTCTTTGAGGTATCTCCATATTACTTTCTACAGAGGTTGTACTAGTTTGCAGTCCCACCAACAATGTACAAATGTTCCTAACTTTCCAGATCCATGCCAACATTTATTGTTTTGGGACTTTCTGATAAAAGTGATATCTCACTTTTGATTTGCATTTCCCTGATGATTAGAGATGTTGAGCATTTTTTCATATGTCCATTGGCCATTAGTCTATCTTCTTTTGAAAAGTTTCTGTTCATGTCCTTTGCCCACTTTTTGATAGGGTTGTTTGATTTTTGCTTGCTGATTTTCCTGAGTTCTATATAGATTCCAGTTATCAGCCCTTTATCAGATGTGTAGCATGTGAATATTTTCTCCCATTCTGTAGGTTATCTGTTTGCTCTTGTGATAGTTTTCTTGGCTGTGCAGAAGCTTTTTAATTTGATTAGGTCCCATTTATTTATTTTTGTTGTTGCTCTGATTGCCTTTGGGTTCTTCTTCATAAATTCTTCCCCTAGGCCAATGTCTATAAGAGTTTTTCCAACATTTTCTTTTTTTTTTTTTTT